>CM045938.1:939901-1240624 GCA_025177825.1 Aechmea fasciata
TTATCTAATGTTGTTCCGGTTTTGGTTCTTGTGAACGTAGACAACGATACGTTGCCAATATACACTCTCGGGGCATAATAGAACAATATAATTGGGTTTCACTCATTGTTCGGTTGAATGAGAAAAAGTACTGTTTCTAAAGTTATACTGTTAGGCGCAGAATCGAGTAGTCTAATGTTGTTCCGGTTTTGGTTCTTGTGAACGTAGACAACGATACGTTGCCAATATACACTCTCGAGGTATAATAGAACAATATAATTAGGTTTTACTCTTTGTTCGGTGGCATGAGAAAAATCTTGTTTCTAAAGTTATACTGTTAGGGCGCAACTGAGTAGTCTAATGTTGTTCCGTTTTTGGTTCTTGTGAACATAGATAACAATACGTTGCCAATATACACTCTCGGGGCATAATAGAATAATATAATTGGGTTTCACCCTTTGTTCGGTTGAATGAAAAAAAGTACTGTTTCTAAAGTTATATTGTCAGGGCGCAACTGAGTAGTCTAATGTTGTTCCGGGTTTGGTTCTTGTGAACGTAGACAACGATACGTTGCCAATATACACTCTCGGGGCATAATAGAATAATATAATTGGGTTTCACTCTTTGTTCGGTTGAATGATAAAAAGTACTGTTTCTAAAGTTATACTGTTAGGGCGCAACTGAGTAGTCTAATGTTGTTCCGATTTTGGTTATTGAGAACGTAGACAACGATACGTTGCCAATATACACTCTCGGGGCATAATAGAATAATATAATTGGGTTTCACTCTTTGTTCGGTTGAATGATAAAAAGTACTATTTCTAAAGTTATACTGTTAGGGCGCAATTGAGTTGTTTATGTTGTTCCGGTTTTGGTTCTTGTGAACGTAGACAACGATACGTTGCCAATATACACTCTCGGGGCATAATAGTACAATATAATTGGGTTTCACTTTTTGTTCGGTTGAATGAGAAAAATCTTGTTTCTAAAGTTATACTGTTAGGGCGCAACTGAGTAGTCTAATGTTGTTCCGGTTTTGGTTCTTGTGAACGTAGACAACGATACGTTGCCAATATACACTCTCGGGGCATAATAGAACAATATAATCAGGTTTTACTATTTGTTCGGTGGAATGAGAAAAAGTACTGTTTCTAAAGTTATATTGTTAGGGCGCAACTGAGTAGTCTAATGTTGTTCCGTTTTTGGTTCTTGTGAACGTAGATAACGATACGCTGCCAATATACACTCTCGGGGCATAATAGAATAATATAATTGGGTTTCACCCTTTGTTCGGTTGAATGAGAAAAAGTACTATTTCTGAAGTTATACTGTTAGGGCGCAACTGAGTTGTCTATGTTGTTCCGGTTTTGGTTCTTGTGAACGTAGACAACGATACGTTGCCAATATACACTCTCGGGGCATAATAGAACAATATAATTGGGTTTCACTTTTTGTTCGTTTGAATGAGAAAAAGTACTGTTTCTAAAGTTATACTGTTAGGGCGCAACTGAGTAGTCTAATGTTGTTCCGGTTTTGGTTCTTGTGAACGTAGACAACGATACGTTGCCAATATACACTCTCGGGGCATAATAGAACAATATAATTAGGTTTTACTATTTGTTCGGTGGAATGAGAAAAATTACTGTTTCTAAAGTTATATTGTTAGGGCGCAACTGAGTAGTCTAATGTTGTTCCGGTTTTGGTTCTTGTGAACGTAGATCACGATCCGTTGCCAATATACACTCTTGGGGCATAATAGAATAATATAATTGGGTTTCACCCTTTGTTCGGATGAATGAGAAAAAGTACTATTTCTAAAGTTATACTGTTAGGGCGCAACTGAGTTATCTAATGTTGTTCCGATTTTGGTTCTTGTGAACGTAGACAACGATACGTTGCCAATATACACTCTCGGGGCATAATAGAACAATATAATTGGGTTTTACTCTTTAGTCGGTTGAATGAGAAAAAGTACTGTTTCTAAAGTTATACTGTTAGGGCGCAAATGAGTAGTCTAATGTTGTTCCGGTTTCTTGTGAACGTAGACAACGATACGTTGCCAATATACACTCTCGGGGCATAATAGAAGAATATAATTGGGTTTCACTCTTTGTTCGGTTGAATGATAAAAAGTACTGTTTCTAAAGTTATACTGTTAGGGCGCAACTTAGTAGTCTAATGTTGTTCGGGTTTTGGTTCTTGTGAACGTTGACAACGATTCGTTGCCAATATACACTCTCGGGGCATAATAGAACAATATAATTGGGTTTCACTCTTTGTTCGTTTGAATGAGAAAAAGTACTGTTTCTAAAGTTATACTGTTAGGGCGCAACTGAGTAGTCTAATGTTGTGCCGGTTTTGGTTCTTGTGAACGTAGACAACGATACGTTGCCAATATACACTCTCGGGGCATAATAGAACAATATAATTGGGTTTCACTCTTTGTTCGTTTGAATGAGAGAAAAGTGTCGTTTCTAAAGTTATACTGTTAGGGCGCAACTGAGTAGTCAAATGTTGTTCCGGTTTTGGTTCTTGTGAACGTAGACAACGATACGTTGCCAATATACACTCTCGGGGCATAATAGAACTATATAATTAGGTTTTACTCTTTGTTCGGGTGAATGTGAAAAAGTACTGTTTCTAAAGTTATACTGTTAGGGCGCAACTGAGTAGTCTAATGTTGTTCCGGTTTTGGTTCTTGTGAACGTAGGCAACGATACGTTGCCAATATACACTCTCGGGGCATAATAGAACAATATAATTAGGTCTTACTCTTTGTTCGGTGGAATGAGAAAAAGTACTGTTTCTAAAGTTATATTGTTAGGGCGCAACTGAGTAGTCTAATGTTGTTCCGGGTTTGGTTCTTGTGAACGTAGACAACGATACGTTGCCAATATACACTCTCGGGGCATAATAGAACAATATAATTGGATTTTACTATTTGTTCGGTGGAATGAGAAAAAGTACTGTTTCTAAAGTTATACTGTTAGGGCGCAACTGAGTAGTCTAATGTTGTTCCGTTTTTGGTTCTTGTGAACGTAGATAACGATACGTTGCCAATATACACTCTCGGGGCATAATAGAATAATATAATTGGGTTTCACCCTTTGTTCGGTTGAATGAGAAAAAGTACTATTTCTAAAGTTATACTGTTAGGGCGCAACTGAGTTGTCTATGTTGTTCCGGGTTTGGTTCTTGTGAACGTAGACAACGATACGTTGCCAATATCCACTCTCGGCGCATAATAGAACAATATAATTGGGTTTCACTTTTTGTTTGTTTTAATGAGAAAAAGTACTGTTTCTAAAGTTATATTGTTAGGCGCAACTGAGTAGTGTAATGTTGTTCCGGTTTTGGTTCTTGTGAACGTAGACAACGATACGTTGCCAATATACACTCTCGGGGCATAATAGAACAATATAATTAGGTTTTACTATTTGTTCGGTGGAATGAGAAAAAGTACTGTTTCTAAAGTTATACTGTTAGGGCGCAACTGAGTAGTCTAATGTTGTTCCGGTTTTGGTTCTTGTGAACGTAGATCACGATCCGTTGCCAATATACACTCTTGGGGCATAATAGAATAATATAATTGGGTTTCACCCTTTGTTCGGTTGAATGAGAAAAAGTACTATTTCTAAAGTTATACTGTTAGGGCGCAACTGAGTTATCTAATGTTGTTCCGATTTTGGTTCTTGTGAACGTAGACAACGATACGTTGCCAATATACACTCTCGGGGCATAATAGAATAATATAATTGGGTTTCACTCTTTGTTCTACCGAATGATAAAAAGTCGTTTCTAAAGTTATACCGTTAGGGCGCAATCGAGTAGTCTAATGTTGTTCGTTTTGGTTCTTATGAACGTAGACAACGATACGTTGCCAATATACACTCTCGGGCATAATAGAATAATATAATTGGGTTTCACTCTTTGTTCGGTTGAATGATAAAAAGTACTATTTCTAAAGTTATACCGTTAGGCGCAATTGAGTTGTTTATGTTGTTCGGTTTGGTTCTTGTAAACGTAGACAACGATACGTTGCCAATATACACTCTCGGGGCATAATAGAACAATATAATTGGGTTTCACTTTTGTTCGTTTGAATGAGAAAAAGTACTGTTTCTAAAGTTATACTGTTAGGGCGCAACTGAGTAGTCTAATGTTGTTCCGGTTTTGGTTCTTGTGAACGTAGACAACGATACGTTGCCAACATACACTCTCATAATAGAACAATATAATCGGTTTTACTATTTGTTCGGTGGAATGAGAAAAGTACTTGTTTCTAAAGTTATATTGTTAGGCGCAACTGAGTAGTCTAATGTTGTTCCGGTTTTGGTTCTTGTGAACGTAGATCACGATACGTTGCCAATATACACTCTCGGGGCATAATAGAATAATATAATTGGGTTTCACTCTTTGTTCGGTTGAATGAGAAAAAGTACTGTTTCTAAAGTTATACTGTTAGGGCGCAACTGAGTAGTCTAATGTTGTTCGGGTTTGGGTCTTGTGAACGTAGACAACGATACATTGCCAATACACACTCTCGGAGCATAATAGAACAATATAATTAGATTTTACTATTTGTTCGGTGGAATGAGAAAAAGTACTGTTTCTAAAGTTATATTGTTAGGGCGCAACTGAGTAGTCTAATGTTGTTCCGTTTTTGGTTCTTGTGAACGTAGATAACGATACGTTGCCAATATACACTCTCGGGGCATAATAGAATAATATAATTGGGTTTCACCCTTTGTTCGGTTGAATGAGAAAAAGTACTATTTCTAAAGTTATACTGTTAGGGCGCAACTGAGTTGTCTATGTTGTTCCGGTTTTGGTTCTTGTGAACGTAGACAACGATACGTTGCCAATATACACTCTCGGGGCATAATAGAACAATATAATTGGGTTTCACTTTTTGTTCGTTTGAATGAGAAAAAGTACTGTTTCTAAAGTTATACTGTTAGGGCGCAACTGAGTAGTCTAATGTTGTTCCGGTTTTGGTTCTTGTGAACGTAGACAACGATACGTTGCCAATATACACTCTCGGGGCATAATAGAACAATATAATTAGGTTTTACTATTTGTTCGGTGGAATGAGAAAAAGTACTGTTTCTAAAGTTATATTGTTAGGGCGCAACTGAGTAGTCTAATGTTGTTCCGGTTTTGGTTCTTGTGAACGTAGATCACGATCTGTTTCCTATATACATTCTTGGGGCATAATAGAATAATATAATTGGGTTTCACCTTTGTTCGGTTGAATGAGAAAAAGTACTATTTCTAAAGTTATACTGTTAGGGCGCAACTGAGTTATCTAATGTTGTTCCGATTTTGGTTCTTGTGAACGTAGACAACGATACGTTGCCAATATACACTCTCGGGTCATAATAGAATAATATAATTGGGTTTCAGTCTTTGTTCGGCTGAATGATAAAAAGTACTGTTTCTAAAGTTATACTGTTAGGGCGCAACTGAGTAGTCTAATGTTGTTCTGGTTTTGGTTCTTGCGAACGTAGACAACGATACGTTGCCAATATACACTCTCGGGGCATAATAGAATAATATAATTGGGTTTCACTCTTTGTTCGGTTGAATGATAAAAAGTACTGTTTCTAAAGTTATACTGTTAGGGCGCAACTGATTTGTTTATGTTGTTCCGGTTTTTGTTCTTGTGAACGTAGACAACGATACGTTGCCAATATACACTCTCGGGGCATAATAGAACAATATAATTGGGTTTCACTTTTTGTTCGTTGGAATGAGAAAAAGTACTGTTTCTAAAGTTATATTGTTAGGGCGCAACTGAGTAGTCTAATGTTGTTCCGGTTTTGGTTCTTGTGAACGTAGACAACGATACGTTGCCAATATACACTCTCGGGGCATAATAGAACAATATAATCAGGTGTTACTATTTGTTCGGTGGAATGAGAAAAAGTACTGTTTCTAAAGTTATATTGTTAGGGCGCAACTGAGTAGTCTAATGTTGTTCCGGTTTTGGTTCTTGTGAACGTAGATCACGATCCGTTGCCAATATACACTCTCGGGGCATAATAGAATAATATAATTGGGTTTCACCCTTTGTTCTGTTGAATGAGAAAAAGTACTATTTCTAAAGTTATACTGTTAGGGCGCAACTGAGTTATCTAATGTTGTTCCGATTTTGGTTCTTGTGAACGTAGACAACGATACGTTGCCAATATACACTCTCGGGTCATAATAGAATAATATAATTGGGTTTCAGTCTTTGTTCGGTGGAATGATAAAAAGTACTGTTTCTAAAGTTATACTGTTAGGGCGCAACTGAGTAGTCTAATGTTGTTCTGGTTTTGGTTCTTGCGAACGTAGACAACGATACGTTGCCAATATACACTCTCGGGCGTAATAGAATAATATAATTGGGTTTCACTCTTTGTTCGGTTGAATGAGAAAAAGTACTGTTTCTAAAGTTATACTGTTAGGGCGCAACTTAGTAGTCTAATGTTGTTCGGGTTTTGGTTCTTGTGAACGTTGACAACGATTCGTTGCCAATATACACTCTCGGGGCATAATAGAACAATATAATTGGGTTTCACTCTTTGTTCGTTTGAATGAGAAAAAGTACTGTTTCTAAAGTTATACTGTTAGGGCGCAACTGAGTAGTCTAATGTTGTTCCGGTTTTGGTTCTTGTGAACGTTGACAACGATTCGTTGCCAATATACACTCTCGGGGCATAATAGAACAATATAATTGGGTTTCACTCTTTGTTCGTTTGAATGAGAAAAAGTGTTGTTTCTAAAGTTATACTGTTAGGGCGCAACTGAGTAGTCAAATGTTGTTCCGGTTTTGGTTCTTGTGAACGTAGACAACGATACGTTGCCAATATACACTCTCGGGGCATAATAGAACAATATAATTAGGTTTTACTATTTGTTCGGTGGAATGAGAAAAAGTTCTGTTTCTAAAGTTATACTGTTAGGGCGCAACTGAGTAGTCTAATGTTTTTTCGGTTTTGGTTCTTGTGAACGAAGACAACGATACGTTGCCAATATATACTCTCGGGGCATAATAGAACAATATAATTGGGTTTCACTCTTTGTTCGGTTGAATGAGAAAAAGTACTGTTTCTAAAGTTATATTGTTAGGGCGCAACTGAGTAGTCTAATGTTGTTCCGGTTTTGGTTCTTGTGAACGTAGACAACGATACGTTGCCAATATACACTCTCGGGGCATAATAAAACAATATAATAAGGTCTTACTCTTTGTTCGGTGGAATGAGAAAAAGTACTGTTTCTAAAGTTATATTGTTAGGGCGCAACTGAGTAGTCTAATGTTGTTCCGGGTTTGGTTCTTGTGAACGTAGACAACGATACATTGCCAATATACACTCTCGGGGCATAATAGAACAATATAATTAGATTTTACTATTTGTTCGGTGGAATGAGAAAAAGTACTGTTTCTAAAGTTATATTGTTAGGGCGCAACTGAGTAGTCTAATGTTGTTCCGTTTTTGGTTCTTGTGAACGTAGATAACGATACGTTGCCAATATACACTCTCGGGGCATAATAGAATAATATAATTGGGTTTCACCCTTTGTTCGGTTGAATGAGAAAAAGTACTATTTCTGAAGTTATACTGTTAGGGCGCAACTGAGTTGTCTATGTTGTTCCGGTTTTGGTTCTTGTGAACGTAGACAACGATACGTTGCCAATATACACTCTCGGGGCATAATAGAACAATATAATTGGGTTTCACTTTTTGTTCGTTTGAATGAGAAAAAGTACTGTTTCTAAAGTTATACTGTTTGAAATCGAGTAGTCTAATGTTGTTCCGGTTTTGGTTCTTGTGAACGTAGATCACGATCCGTTGCCAATATACACTCTTGGGGCATAATAGAATAATATAATTGGGTTTCACCCTTTGTTCGGTTGAATGAGAAAAAGTACTATTTCTAAAGTTATACTGTTAGGGCGCAACTGAGTTATCTAATGTTGTTCCGATTTTGGTTCTTGTGAACGTAGACAACGATACGTTGCCAATATACACTCTCGGGGCATAATAGAATAATATAATTGGGTTTCAGTCTTTGTTCGGCTGAATGATAAAAAGTACTGTTTCTAAAGTTATACTGTTAGGGCGCAACTGAGTAGTCTAATGTTGTTCTGGTTTTGGTTCTTGCGAACGTAGACAACGATACGTTGCCAATATACACTCTCGGGGCATAATAGAATAATATAATTGGGTTTCACTCTTTGTTCGGTTGATTGATAAAAAGTACTGTTTCTAAAGTTATACTGTTAGGGCGCAACTGAGTAGTCTAATGTTGTTCCGGTTTTGGTTCTTGTGAACGTTGACAACGATTCGTTGCCAATATACACTCTCGGGGCATAATAGAACAATATAATTGGGTTTCACTCTTTGTTCGTTTGAATGAGAAAAGTCTTGTTTCTAAAGTTATACCGTTAGGGCGCAACCGAGTAGTCTAATGTTGTGCGGTTTTGGTTCTTGTGAACGTTGACAACGATTCGTTGCCAATATACACTCTCGGGCATAATAGAACAATATAATTGGGTTTCACTCTTTGTTCGTTTGAATGAGAAAAAGTGTCGTTTCTAAAGTTATCCGTTAGGGCGCAACTGAGTAGTCAAATGTTGTTCCGGTTTTGGTTCTTGTGAACGTAGACAACGATACGTTGCAAACATACACCCTCGGGGCATAATAGAACAATATAATTAGGTTTTACTATTTGTTCGGTGGAATGAGAAAAAGTACTGTTTCTAAAGTTATACTGTTAGGGCGCAACTGAGTAGTCTAATGTTGTTCCGGTTTTGGTTCTTGTGAAAGTAGACAACGATACGTTGCCAATATACACTCTCGGGGCATAATAGAACAATATAATTAGGTTTTACTCTTTGTTCGGTTGAATGAGAAAAAGTACTGTTTCTAAAGTTATACTGTTAGGGCGCAACTGAGTAGTCTAATGTTGTTCCGTGTTTGGTTCTTGAGAACGTAGACAACGATACATTGCCAATACACACTCTCGAGCATAATAGAACAATATAATTAGATTTTACTATTTGTTCGGTGGAATGAGAAAAAGTACTGTTTCTAAAGTTATATTGTTAGGGCGCAACTGAGTAGTCTAATGTTGTTCCGTTTTTGGTTCTTGTGAACGTAGATAACGATACGCTGCCAATATACACTCTCGGGGCATAATAGAATAATATAATTGGGTTTCACCCTTTGTTCGGTTGAATGAGAAAAAGTACTATTTCTAAAGTTATACTGTTAGGGCGCAACTGAGTTGTCTATGTTGTTCCGGTTTGGTTCTTGTGAACGTAGTCAACCATATGTTGCCAATATACACTCTCGGGGCATAATAGAACAATATAATTGGGTTTCACTTTTTGTTCGTTTGAATGAGAAAAAGTACTGTTTCTAAAGTTATACTGTTAGGGCGCAACTGAGTAGTCTAATGTTGTTCCGGTTTTGGTTCTTGTGAACGTAGACAACGATACGTTGCCAATATACACTCTCGGGGCATAATAGAACAATATAATTAGGTTTTACTATTTGTTCGGTGGAATGAGAAAAAGTACTGTTTCTAAAGTTATATTGTTAGGGCGCAACTGAGTAGTCTAATGTTGTTCCGGTTTTGGTTCTTGTGAACGTAGATCACGATCCGTTGCCAATATACACTCTTGGGGCATAATAGAATAATATAATTGGGTTTCACCCTTTGTTCGGTTGAATGAGAAAAAGTACTATTTCTAAAGTTATACTGTTAGGGCGCAACTGAGTTATCTAATGTTGTTCCGATTTTGGTTCTTGTGAACGTAGACAACGATACGTTGCCAATATACACTCTCGGGGCATAATAGAATAATATAATTGGGTTTCAGTCTTTGTTCGGCTGAATGATAAAAAGTACTGTTTCTAAAGTTATACTGTTAGGCGCAACTGAGTAGTCTAATGTTGTTCCGGTTTTGGTTCTTGCGAACGTAGACAACGATACGTTGCCAATATACACTCTCGGGGCATAATAGAATAATATAATTGGGTTTCACTCTTTGTTCGGTTGAATGATAAAAAGTACTATTTCTAAAGTTATACTGTTAGGGCGCAATTGAGTTGTTTATGTTGTTCCGGTTTTGGTTCTTGTCAACGTAGACAACGATACGTTGCCAATATACACTCTCGGGGCATAATAGTACAATATAATTGGGTTTCACTTTTTGTTCGTTTGAATGAGAAAAAGTACTGTTTCTAAAGTTATACTGTTAGGGCGCAACTGAGTAGTCTAATGTTGTTCCGGTTTTGGTTCTTGTGAACGTAGACAACGATACGTTGCCAATATACACTCTCGGGGCATAATAGAACAATATAATTGGGTTTCACTCTTTGTTCGGTTGAATGAGAAAAAGTACTGTTTCGAAAGTTATACTGTTAGGGCGCAACTGAGTAGTCTAATGTTGTTCCGGTTTTGGTTCTAGTGAACGTAGACAACGATACGTTGCCAATATACACTCTCGGGGCATAATAGAACAATATAATTGGGTTTCACCCTTTGTTCGGTTGAATGAGAAAAAGTACTGTTTCTAAAGTTATACTGTTAGGGCGCAACTGAGTAGTCTAATGTTGTTCCGGTTTTGGTTCTTGTGAACGTAGACAACGATACGTTGCCAATATACACTCTCGGGGCATAATAGAACAATATAATTAGGTGTTACTATTTGTTCGGTTGAATGAGAAAAATCGTTTTCTAAAGTTATATTGTTAGGCGCAAATCGAGTAGTCTAATGTTGTTCCGTTTTTGGTTCTTGTGAACGTAGACAACGATACGCCAATATACACTCTCGGGGCATAATAGAATAATATAATTGGGTTTCACCCTTTGTTCGGTTGAATGAGAAAAAGTACTATTTCTAAAGTTATACTGTTAGGGCGCAACTGAGTTGTCTATGTTGTTCCGGTTTTGGTTCTTGTGAACGTAGACAACGATACGTTGCCAATATACACTCTGGGGGCATAATAGAACAATATAATTGGGTTTCACTTTTTGTTCGTTTGAATGAGAAAAAGTACTGTTTCTAAAGTTATACTGTTAGGGCGAATCGAGTAGTCTAATGTTGTTCGGTTTTTGGTTCTTGTGAACGTAGACAACGATACGTTGCCAATATACACTCTCGGGGCATAATAGAACAATATAATTAGGTTTTACTATTTGTTCGGTGGAATGAGAAAAAGTACTGTTTCTAAAGTTATATTGTTAGGGCGCAACTGAGTAGTCTAATGTTGTTCCGGTTTTGGTTCTTGTGAACGTAGATCACGATCCGTTGCCAATATACACTCTCGGGGCATAATAGAATAATATAATTGGGTTTCACCCTTTGTTCGGTTGAATGAGAAAAAGTACTATTTCTAAAGTTATACTGTTAGGGCGCAACTGAGTTATCTAATGTTGTTCCGATTTTGGTTCTTGTGAACGTAGACAACGATACGTTGCCAATATACACTCTCGGGTCATAATAGAATAATATAATTGGGTTTCAGTCTTTGTTCGGCTGAATGAGAAAAAGTACTGTTTCTAAAGTTATACTGTTAGGGCGCAACTGAGTAGTCTAATGTTGTTCTGGTTTTGGTTCTTGCGAACGTAGACAACGATACGTTGCCAATATACACTCTCGGGGCATAATAGAATAATATAATTGGGTTTCACTCTTTGTTCGGTTGAATGAGAAAAAGTACTATTTCTAAAGTTATACTGTTAGGGCGCAATTGAGTTGTCTATGTTGTTCCGGTTTTGGTTCTTGTGAACGTAGACAACGATACGTTGCCAATATACACTCTGGGGGCATAATAGAACAATATAATTGGGTTTCACTTTTTGTTCGTTTGAATGAGAAAAAGTACTGTTTCTAAAGTTATACCGTTAGTTAACCGAGTAGTCTAATGTTGTTCCGGTTTTGGTTCTTGTGAACGTAGACAACGATACGTTGCCAATATACACTCTCGGGGCATAATAGAACAATATAATCGGGTTTCACTCTTTGTTCGGTTGAATGAGAAAAAGTACTGCTTCTAAAGTTATATTATTGGGGCGCAACTGAGTAGCCTAATGTTGTTCCGGTTTTGGTTCTTGTGAACGTAGATCACGATACGTTGCCAATATACACTCTCGGGGCATAATAGAATAATATAATTGGGTTTCACCCTTTGTTCTATTGAATGAGAAAAAGTACTATTTCTAAAGTTATACTGTTAGGGCGCAACTGAGTTATCTAATGTTGTTCCGATTTTGGTTCTTGTGAACGTAGACAACGATACGTTGCCAATATACACTCTCGGGTCATAATAGAATAATATAATTGGGTTTTACTTTGTTGAATGATAAAAAAATCGTTTCTAAAGTTATATTGTTAGGGCGCAACTGAGTAGTCTAATGTTGTTCTGGTTTTGGTTCTTGCGAACGTAGACAACGATACGTTGCCAATATACACTCTCCGGGCGTAATAGAATAATATAATTGGGTTTCACTCTTTGTTCGGTTGAATGATAAAAAGTACTGTTTCTAAAGTTATACTGTTAGGGCGCAACTGAGTAGTCTAATGTTGTTCGGGTTTTGGTTCTTGTGAACGTAGACAACGATACGTTGCCAATATACACTCTCGGGGCATAATAGAACAATATAATTGGGTTTCACTCTTTGTTCGGTTGAATGAGAAAAAGAACTGTTTCTAAAGTTATACTGTTAGGGCGCAACTGAGTAGTCTAATGTTGTTCGGTTTTGGTTCTTGTGAACGTTGACAACGATTCGTTGCCAATATACACTCTCGGGGCATAATAGAACAATATAATTGGGTTTCACTCTTTGTTCGTTTGAATGAGAAAAAGTGCTGTTTCTAAAGTTATACTGTTAGGGCGCAACTGAGTAGTCAAATGTTGTTCCGGTTTTGGTTCTTGTGAACGTAGACAACGATACGTTGCAAACATACACCCTCGGGGCATAATAGAACAATATAATTGGGTTTCACTCTTTGTTCGGTTGAATGAGAAAAAGTACTGTTTCTAAAGTTATACTGTTAGGGCGCAACTGAGTAGTCTAATGTTTTTTCGGTTTTGGTTCTTGTGAACGAAGACAACGATACGTTGCCAATATATACTCTCGGGGCATAATAGAACAATATAATTGGGTTTCACTCTTTGTTCGTTTGAATGAGAAAAAGTACTGTTTCTAAAGTTATACTGTTAGGGCGCAACTGAGTAGTCTAATGTTTTTCCGGTTTTGGTTCTTGTGAACGTAGACAACGATACGTTGCCAATATACACTCTCGGGGCATAATAGAACAATATAATTGGGTTTTACTCTTTGTTCGGTGGAATGAGAAAAAGTACTGTTTCTAAAGTTATATTGTTAGGGCGCAACTGAGTAGTCTAATGTTGTTCCGGGTTTGGTTCTTGTGAACGTAGACAACGATACATTGCCAATATACACTCTCGGGGCATAATAGAACAATATAATTAGATTTTACTATTTGTTCGGTGGAATGAAAAAAAGTACTGTTTCTAAAGTTATACTGTTAGGGCGCAACTGAGTAGTCTAATGTTGTTCCGGTTTTGGTTCTTGTGGACGTAGATAACGATACGCTGCCAATATACACTCTCGGGGCATAATAGAATAATATAATTGGGTTTCACCCTTTGTTCGGTTGAATGAGAAAAAGTACTATTTCTGAAGTTATACTGTTAGGGCGCAACTGAGTTGTCTATGTTGTTCTGGTTTTGGTTCTTGCGAACGTAGACAACGATAGTTTGCCAATATACACTCTCGGGGCATAATAGAACATTATAATTGGGTTTCACTTTTTGTTCGTTTGAATGAGAAAAATCTGTTTCTAAAGTTATCTTGTTAGGCGCAACCGAGTAGTCTAATGTTGTTCGGTTTTGGTTCTTGTGAACGTAGACAACGATACGTTGCCAATATACACTCTCGGGGCATAATAGAACAATATAATTAGGTTTTACTATTTGTTCGGTGGAATGAGAAAAAGTACTGTTTCTAAAGTTATACTGTTAGGGCGCAACTGAGTAGTCTAATGTTGTTCCGGTTTTGGTTCTTGTGAACGTAGATCACGATCCGTTGCCAATATACACTCTTGGGGCATAATAGAATAATATAATTGGGTTTCACCCTTTGTTCGGTTGAATGAGAAAAAGTACTATTTCTAAAGTTATACTGTTAGGGCGCAACTGAGTTGTCTAATGTTGTTCCGGTTTTGGTTCTTGTGAACGTAGACAACGATACGTTGCCAATATACACTCTCGGGGCATAATAGCATAATTTAATTGGGTTTCGATCTTTGTTCTACCGAATGATAAAAAGAAATCTTGTTTCTAAAGTTATACTTAGTTAGGCGCAACCGAGTAGTCTAATGTTGTTCGGTTTTGGTTCTTGCGAACGTAGACAACGATACGTTGCCAATATACACTCTCCGGCGTAATAGAACAATATAATTGGGTTTCACTCTTTGTTCGGTTGAATGAGAAAAAGTACTGTTTCTAAAGTTATACTGTTAGGGCGCAACTGAGTAGTGTAATGTTGTTCGGGTTTTGGTTCTTGTGAACGTAGACAACGATACGTTGCCGATAGACACTCTCGGGGCATAATAGAACAATATAATTGGGTTTCACTCTTTGTTCGGTTGAATGAGAAAAAGTACTGTTTCTAAAGTTATACTGTTAGGGCGGAACTGAGTAGTCTAATGTTGTTCCGGTTTTGGTTCTTGTGAACGTAGACAACGATTCGTTGCCAATATACACTCTCGGGGCATAATAGAACAATATAATTGGGTTTCACTCTTTGTTCGTTTGAATGAGAAAAAGTGCTGTTTCTAAAGTTATACTGTTAGGGCGCAACTGAGTAGTCTAATGTTGTTCCGGTTTTGGTTCTTGTGAACGTAGACAACGATACGTTGCAAACATACACCCTCGCGGCATAATAGAACTGTATAATTAGGTTTTACTATTTGTTCGGTTGAATGAGAAAAAGTACTGTTTCTAAAGTTATACTGTTAGGGCGCAACTGAGTAGTCTAATGTTGTTCCGGTTTTGGTTCTTGTGAACGTAGGCAACGATACGTTGCCAATATACACTCTCGGGGCATAATAAAACAATATAATTAGGTCTTACTCTTTGTTCGGTGGAATGAGAAAAAGTACTGTTTCTAAAGTTATATTGTTAGGGCGCAACTGAGTAGTCTAATGTTGTTCCGGGTTTGGTTCTTGAGAACGTAGACAACGATACATTGCCAATACACACTCTCGGAGCATAATAGAACAATATAATTAGATTTTACTATTTGTTCGGTGGAATGAGAAAAAGTACTGTTTCTAAAGTTATATTGTTAGGCGCAACCGAGTAGTCTAATGTTGTTCCGTTTTTGGTTTTTGTGAACGTAGACAACGATTCAGTGCCAATATACACTCTCGGGGCATAATAGAATAATATAATTGGGTTTCACCCTTTGTTCGGTTGAATGAGAAAAAGTACTATTTCTAAAGTTATACTGTTAGGGCGCAACTGAGTTGTCTATGTTGTTCCGGTTTTGGTTCTTGTGAACGTAGACAACGATACGTTGCCAATATACACTCTCGGGGCATAATAGAACAATATAATTGGGTTTCACTTTTTGTTCGTTTGAATGAGAAAAAGTACTGTTTCTAAAGTTATACTGTTAGGGCGCAACTGAGTAGTCTAATGTTGTTCCGGTTTTGGTTCTTGTGAACGTAGACAACGATACGTTGCCAATATACACTCTCGGGGCATAATAGAACAATATAATTAGGTTTTACTATTTGTTCGGTGGAATGAGAAAAAGTACTGTTTCTAAAGTTATACTGTTAGGGCGCAACTGAGTAGTCTAATGTTGTTCCGGTTTTGGTTCTTGTGAACGTAGACAACGATACGTTGCCAATATACACTCTCGGGGTATAATAGAATAATATAATTGGGTTTCACTCTTTGTTCGGTTGAATGAGAAAAAGTACTGTTTTTAAAGTTATACTGTTAGGGCGCAACTGAGTAGTCTAATGTTGTTCTGGTTTTGGTTCTTGCGAACGTAGACAACGATACGTTGCCAATATACACTCTCGGGGCATAATAGAATAATATAATTGGGTTTCACTCTTTGTTCGGTTGAATGATAAAAAGTACTATTTCTAAAGTTATACTGTTAGGGCGCAATTGAGTTGTTTATGTTGTTCCGGTTTTGGTTCTTGTGAACGTAGACAACGATACGTTGCCAATATACACTCTCGGGGCATAATAGAACAATATAATTGGGTTTCACTTTTTGTTCGTTTGAATGAGAAAAAGTACTGTTTCTAAAGTTATACTGTTAGGGCGCAACTGAGTAGTCTAATGTTGTTCCGGTTTTGGTTCTTGTGAACGTAGACAACGATACGTTGCCAATATACACTCTCGGGGCATAATAGAACAATATAATCAGGTTTTACTATTTGTTCGGTGGAATGAGAAAAAGTACTGTTTCTAAAGTTATATTGTTAGGGCGCAACTGAGTAGTCTAATGTTGTTCCGGTTTTGGTTCTTGTGAACGTAGATCACGATCCGTTGCCAATATACACTCTTGGGGCATAATAGAATAATATAATTGGGTTTCACTCTTTGTTCGGTTGAATGAGAAAAAGTACGTTTCTAAAGTTATATTGTTAGGGCGCAACCGAGTAGTCTAATGTTGTTCCGGTTTGGTTCTTGTGAACGTAGACAACGATACGTTGCCAATATACACTCTCGAGGCATAATAGAACAATATAATTAGATTTTACTATTTGTTCGGTGGAATGAGAAAAAGTACTGTTTCTAAAGTTATATTGTTAGGGCGCAACTGAGTAGTCTAATGTTGTTCCGTTTTTGGTTCTTGTGAACGTAGATAACGATACGCTGCCAATATACACTCTCGGGGCACAATAGAATAATATAATTGGGTTTCACCCTTTGTTCGGTTGAATGAGAAAAAGTACTATTTCTAAAGATATACTGTTAGGGCGCAACTAAGTTGTCTATGTTGTTCCGGTTTTTGTTCTTGTGAACGTAGACAACGATACGTTGCCAATATACACTCTCGGGGCATAATAGAACAATATAATTGGGTTTCACTTTTTGTTCGTTTGAATGAGAAAAAGTACTGTTTCTAAAGTTATACTGTTAGGGCGCAACTGAGTAGTCTAATGTTGTTCCGGTTTTGGTTCTTGTGAACGTAGACAACGATACGTTGCCAATATACACCCTCGGGGCATAATAGAACAATATAATTAGGTTTTACTATTTGTTCGGTGGAATGAGAAAAAGTACTGTTTCTAAAGTTATATTGTTAGGGCGCAACTGAGTAGTCTAATGTTGTTCCGGTTTTGGTTCTTGTGAACGTAGATCACGATCCGTTGCCAATATACACTCTTGGGGCATAATAGAATAATATAATTGGGTTTCACCCTTTGTTCGGTTGAATGAGAAAAAGTACTATTTCTAAAGTTATACTGTTAGGGCGCAACTGAGTTATCTAATGTTGTTCCGATTTTGGTTCTTGTGAACGTAGACAACGGTACGTTGCCAATATACACTCTCGGGTCATAATAGAATAATATAATTGGGTTTCAGTCTTTGTTCGGCTGAATGAGAAAAAGTACTGTTTCTAAAGTTATACTGTTAGGGCGCAACTTAGTAGTCTAATGTTGTTCCGGTTTTGGTTCTTGTGAACGTAGACAACGATACGTTGCTAATATACACTCTCGGGGCATAATAGAATAATATAATTGGGTTTCACTCTTTGTTCGGTTGAATGATAAAAAGTACTGTTTCTAAAGTTATACTGTTAGGGCGCAACTGAGTAGTCTAATGTTGTTCCGGTTTTGGTTCTTGTGAACGTAGACAACGATACGTTGCCAATATACACTCTCGGGGCATAATAGTACAATATAATTGGGTTTCACTTTTTGTTCGTTTGAATGAGAAAAAGTACTGTTTCTAAAGTTATACTGTTAGGGCGCAACTGAGTAGTCTAATGTTGTTCCGGTTTTGGTTCTTGTGAACGTAGACAACGATACGTTGCCAATATACACTCTCGGGGCATAATAGAACAATATAATCAGGTTTTACTATTTGTTCGGTGGAATGAGAAAAAGTACTGTTTCTAAAGTTATATTGTTAGGGCGCAACTGAGTAGTCTAATGTTGTTCCGGTTTTGGTTCTTGTGAACGTAGATCACGATCCGTTGCCAATATAAACTCTTGGGGCATAATAGAAAATATAATTGGGTTTCACTCTTTGTTCGGTTGAATGAGAAAAAGTACTGTTTCTAAAGTTATACTGTTAGGGCGCAACTGAGTAGTCTAATGTTGTTCCGATTTTGGTTCTTGTTAACGTAGACAACGATACGTTGCCAATATACACTCTCGGGGCATAATAGAATAATATAATTGGGTTTCACTCTTTGTTCGGTTGAATGATAAAAAGTACTGTTTCTAAAGTTATACTGTTAGGGCGCAACTGAGTAGTCTAATGTTGTTCTGGTTTTGGTTCTTGCGAACGTAGACAACGATACGTTGCCAATATACACTCTCGGGGCATAATAGAATAATATAATTGGGTTTCACTCTTTGTTCGGTTGAATGAGAAAAAGTACTGTTTCTAAAGTTATACTGTTAGGGCGCAACTGAGTAGTCTAATGTTGTTCGGGTTTTGGTTCTTGTGAACGTAGACAACGATACGTTGCCAATATACACTCTCGGGGCATAATAGAACAATATAATTGGGTTTCACTCTTTGTTCGGTTGAATGAGAAAAAGTACTGTTTCTAAAGTTATACTGTTAGGGCGCAACTGAGTAGTCTAATGTTGTTCCGGTTTTGGTTCTTGTGAACGTTGACAACGATTCGTTGCCAATATACACTCTCGGGGCATAATAGAACAATATAATTGGGTTTCACTCTTTGTTCGTTTGAATGAGAAAAAGTGCTGTTTCTAAAGTTATACTGTTAGGGCGCAACTGAGTAGTCAAATGTTGTTCCGGTTTTGGTTCTTGTGAACGTAGACAACGATACGTTGCAAACATACACCCTCGGGGCATAATAGAACAATATAATTAGGTTTTACTATTTGTTCGGTGGAATGAGAAAAAGTTCTGTTTCTAAAGTTATACTGTTAGGGCGCAACTGAGTAGTCTAATGTTTTTTCGGTTTTGGTTCTTGTGAACGAAGACACGATACGTTGCCAATTTATACTCGGGCATAATAGAACAATATAATTGGGTTTCACTCTTTGTTCGTTTGAATGAGAAAAATTACTGTTTCTAAAGTTATACTGTTAGGGCGCAACTGAGTAGTCTAATGTTGTTCCGGTTTTGGTTCTTGTGAACGTAGACAACGATACGTTGCCAATATACACTCTCGGGGCATAATAAAACAATATAATTAGGTTTTACTCTTTGTTCGGTGGAATGAGAAAAAGTACTGTTTCTAAAGTTATACTGTTAGGGCGCAACTGAGTAGTCTAATGTTGTTCCGGTTTCGGTTCTTGTGAACGTAGACAACGATACATTGCCAATATACACTCTCGGGGCATAATAGAACAATATAATTAGATTTTACTATTTGTTCGGTGGAATGAGAAAAAGTACTGTTTCTAAAGTTATATTGTTAGGGCGCAACTGAGTAGTCTAATGTTGTTTCGTTTTTGGTTCTTGTGAACGTAGATAACGATACGTTGCCAATATACACTCTCGGGGCATAATAGAATAATATAATTGGGTTTCACCCTTTGTTCGGTTGAATGAGAAAAAGTACTATTTCTGAAGTTATACTGTTAGGGCGCAACTGAGTTGTCTATGTTGTTCCGGTTTTGGTTCTTGTGAACGTAGACAACGATACGTTGCCAATATACACTCTCGGGGCATAATAGAACATTATAATTGGGTTTCACTTTTTGTTCGTTTGAATGAGAAAAAGTACTGTTTCTAAAGTTATACTGTTAGGGCGCAACTGAGTAGTCTAATGTTGTTCCTGTTTGGGTTCTTGTGAACGTAGACAACGATACGTTGCCAATATACACTCTCGGGCATAATAGAATAATATAATTGGGTTTCACTCTTTGTTCGGTTGAATGAGAAAAAGTACTGTTTCTAAAGTTATACTGTTAGGGCGCAACTGAGTAGTCTAATGTTGTTCCGTTTTTGGTTCTTGTGAACGTAGATCACGATACGTTGCCAATATACACTCTCGGGGCATAATAGAATAATATAATTGGGTTTCACCCTTTGTTATTGAATGAGAAAAAGTACTGTTTCTAAAGTTATACTGTTAGGGCGCAACTGAGTTATCTAATGTTGTTCCGATTTTGGTTCTTGTGAACGTAGACAACGATACGTTGCCAATATACACTCTCGGGGCATAATAGAATAATATAATTGGGTTTCTCTTTGTTCTGAATGATAAAAAATCTTGTTTCTAAAGTTATACTTGTTAGGGCGCAACCGAGTAGTCTAATGTTGTTCTGTTTTTGGTTCTTGCGAACGTAGACAACGATACGTTGCCAATATACACTCTCCGGGCGTAATAGAATAATATAATTGGGTTTCACTCTTTGTTCGGTTGAATGATAAAAAGTACTGTTTCTAAAGTTATACTGTTAGGGCGCAACTGAGTAGTCTAATGTTGTTCCGGTTTTGGTTCTTGTGAACGTTGACAACGATTCGTTGCCAATATACACTCTCGGGGCATAATAGAACAATATAATTGGGTTTCACTCTTTGTTCGTTTGAATGAGAAAAAGTACTGTTTCTAAAGTTATACTGTTAGGGCGCAACTGAGTAGTCTAATGTTGTTCCGGTTTTGGTTCTTGTGAACGTTGACAACGATTCGTTGCCAATATACACTCTCGGGGCATAATAGAACAATATAATTGGGTTTCACTCTTTGTTCGTTTGAATGAGAAAAAGTGCTGTTTCTAAAGTTATACTGTTAGGGCGCAACTGAGTAGTCAAATGTTGTTCCGGTTTTGGTTCTTGTGAACGTAGACAACGATACGTTGCAAACATACACCCTCGGGCATAATAGAACAATATAATTAGGTTTTACTATTTGTTCGGTGGAATGAGAAAAAGTACTATTTCTAAAGTTATACTGTTAGGGCGCAACTGAGTAGTCTAATGTTGTTCCGGTTTTGGTTCTTTTGAACGTGGACAACGATACGTTGCCAATATACACTCTCGGGGCGTAATAGAACAATATAATTGGGTTTCACTCTTTATTTGGTTGAATGAGAAAAAGTACTGTTTCTAAAGTTATACTGTTAGGGCGCAACTGAGTAGTCTAATGTTGTTCGGGTTTTGGTTGTTGGGAACGTAGCAACGATACATTGCCAATACACACTCTGAGCATAATAGAACAATATAATTAGATTTTACTATTTGTTCGGTGGAATGAGAAAAATCGTTTCTAAAGTTATATTGTTAGGCGCGAGTAGTCTAATGTTGTTCCGTTTTTTGGTTCTTGTGAACGTAGATAACGATCCGCTGCCAATATACACTCTCGGGGCATAATAGAATAATATTATTATGTTTCTCCCTTTGTTCGGTTGAATGAGAAAAAGTACTATTTCTAAAGTTATATTGTTAGGGCGCAACTGAGTTGTCTATGTTGTTCCGGTTTTTGTTCTTGTGAACGTAGACAACGATACGTTGCCAATATACACTCTCGGGGCATAATAGAACAATATAATTGGGTTTCACTTTTTGTTCGTTTGAATGAGAAAAGTACTGTTTCTAAAGTTATACTGTTATGGCGCAACTGAGTAGTCTAATGTTGTTCCGGTTTTGGTTCTTGTGAACGTAGACAACGATACGTTGCCAATATACACTCTCGGGGCATAATAGAACAATATAATTGGGTTTCACTATTTGTTCGATGGCATGAGAAAAAGTACGTTTCTAAAGTTATATTGTTAGGCGCAATCGAGTAGTCTAATGTTGTTCCTGGTTTTGGTTCTTGTGAACGTAGATCACGATCCGTTGCCAATATACACTCTTGGGGCATAATAGAATAATATAATTGGGTTTCACCCTTTGTTCGGTTGAATGAGAAAAAGTACTATTTCTAAAGTTATACTGTTAGGGCGCAACTGAGTTATCTAATGTTGTTCCGATTTTGGTTCTTGTGAACGTAGACAACGATACGTTGCCAATATACACTCTCGGGGCATAATAGAATAATATAATTGGGTTTCGTCTTTGTTAATTTGAATGATAAAAAGTACGTTTCTAAAGTTATACCGTTAGGCGCAACCGAGTAGTCTAATGTTGTTCGGTTTTGGTTCTTGCGAACGTAGACAACGATACGTTGCCAATATACACTCTCCGGCATAATAGAATAATATAATTGGGTTTCACTCTTTGTTCGGTTGAATGATAAAAAGTACTGTTTCTAAAGTTATACTGTTAGGGCGCAACTGAGTAGTCTAATGTTGTTCTGGTTTTGGTTCTTGCGAACGTAGACAACGATACGTTGCCAATATACACTCTCGGGGCATAATAGAACAATATAATTGGGTTTCACTCTTTGTTCGTTTGAATGAGAAAAAGTACTGTTTCTAAAGTTATACTGTTAGGGCGCAACTGAGTAGTCTAATGTTCTTCCGGTTTTGGTTCTTGTGAACGTAGACAACGATACGTTGCCAATATACACTCTCGGGGCATAATAGAACAATATAATTGGGTTTCACTCTTTGTTCGTTTGAATGAGAAAAAGTACTGTTTCTAAAGTTATACTGTTAGGGCGCAACTGAGTAGTCAAATGTTGTTCCGGTTTTGGTTCTTGTGAACGTAGACAACGATACGTTGCAAACATACACCCTCGGGGCATAATAGAACAATATAATTAGGTTTTACTATTTGTTCGGTGGAATGAGAAAAAGTACTGTTTCTAAAGTTATACTGTTAGGGCGCAACTGAGTAGTCTAATGTTGTTCCGGTTTTGGTTCTTGTGAACGTTGACAACGATACGTTGCCAATATACACTCTCGGGGTATAATAGAATAATATAATTGGGTTTCGCTCTTTGTTCGTTTGAATGAGAAAAAGTTATGTTTCTAAAGTTATACTGTTAGGGCGCAACTGAGTAGTCTAATGTTGTTCGGTTTTGGTTCTTGTGAACGTAGACAACGATACGTTGCCAATATACACTCTCGGGGCATAATAAAACAATATAATTACACTACAACAAAACTGAGCTATAGCGACACTTTTAAGTGTCCCTAAAATTCAAAAAAAGTGCTGCTGGCAAAAATACCGACACTTAAAATAGTGTCGCTATATGTGCAGTCCCTAGGGTATATAGCGACACATAATAAAGTGTCGGTATATCCCAAAATATGTGCTGTTGTTTAGTGACACTTTTTTTGGTTTTAGTGACACACATAAGTGTCCCTAATTTTTTTAAAAATAATAATATTTTTTTATATATAGTGACACTTTATAAGTGTCACATTATCATTCAAAATATAATATTTTATTTATTTAAATATCTAGTCTAGAATTAAACTTTAATTAAACTAATATCATATACATTAAATCGATAAGACAAAAAAAACAATCAACAAAATTTCTTAAATTCTTATTAAAAAAATAAAACTAAAATCAAATATCCATACGTCATAACAATAATATCCACTCATATGTTGTAGTAATTATAACAAATCAAACTCTCTAACGGAAAGAAATACAAAAAATTAAAAATTGAATGATAACAAAATCCAAAAAATGCATAAACAAATTCTGATCGGCTCCACCTCAAAATCGACTCGTGAACGCGCACGTCGATCCCTACAGAACCAACATAAGAAAGCGATCTCAAGAGAGGAATAAGTTTCCTTTCGTGCGACATGGATGACTTTAAGTTGCTCGATTTCACTCTCCAATTCTAGCAGCTGCAATATTCCAAAGTACTATAAGAAAAAAGAGGGAGAGAAAAAAGAGAAAGCGAAGGAAAAGCTAATAAATAAATACGTTGATGTATTGGAACATCAGATCGAAGTGGTCGCCTTTGTTGGAGGCATCGGCTACGTTGATGTATTGGAACATTAGATCGAAGTGGTCGCCTTTGTTGGAGGCATCGGCTTGCGTGCGGTGAGTGATGAGAGAGGACAAGAGGTCCAGCGCCTCCTCGTACACCACTGCCAAGGGAGGAGGATTCCCACTCCCTTGCAACCCCTCGCCCCCCAAAACTTCTCGCAGTAATCAAAAGCAAGTCGCATCAATAAGAAGAAACAACATAAATAGAAGATATCTCTCAAAGTACCCGCAAACAGTCAAAGGATATTTATTATTGCTAGATAGATGGAATCAAAATCAATGCCCTAAATCACATGTTTTTACAATATGAAGGAAATGATTACTACACGCATAATTGTGAATATTGATAAGACAATTGTGAATATAACAAAACATTACTGTTCTCTAGGTACCTGTAATCATATGTCAGGGGCTCACCAACTTCTATGGACGAGAAGCGAAAATACCAACGAGCGTCTCCCAATCAACTTGCCTAAGAAGACAAAAGGATAAGCATAGAAAATGCCAATTACACAATGAAGACCATGCTTCAATATGCTCGAAACAGAGCATTTCTTGTCCGTAGTAAGAATCATTCTTGAGGAGCTATTACCACTTCTCTAATTTACAATTTGGGTTGCAAATGTGGTTTAAAAAGCGTGACGCATTTCCTTTAAATGTTGCATCAATTGTGAAGTCTTTGCTAATCTCACACATGTAGAAGTTCTGATCACCACGGAATTTCATGTCCCAAAGCCTCTGTTCACACGTAGCATCATTAATAACTGCAAAAAAAAAACAGGAGAAATTTTGTTATCAACAAAACTATAAAGTTTTGTCAAACAATGACACACCAAACATATAAAATTGGAAAGCTTCTATGTTTATTAATGATATGTATCTAGAGTCAATACTTTCTGAGAAAACTTAAAAGTTCCATCTTAATCATTTCCTAAATGAAATTCTAGCAGATTTTATGATGCACCAATAGTTCAATACCTTATCCATGCCCATACAAATAAAGATTTCTCGGGTTTTTCTTAAGAAAAATAGCCTTCAAAACAAAATTACAATTAATATGACAGCATCAATGCAATATATTCTTCGTTAAAAAAAAGAAGAAGCAACACAACCTGCAATGTATAGTCTACTAACTACTATATATTTTGATGGTACCTAAGTATTTAGCATGCAACCATGCAAATATGTGTTATGTATGAAACACAGTTTCACTCCAGCTCATTGATCTACAATTCATGGTTTCGAATTTCATTGGCTTCAAAATTGAAGCAACAAGTGTAATAATCAGATAGGAACAAATGAAAAGGAAAAACAAAAAAAAAAAACAAACCACAACTTCATTTTTTTAAGGTAGATCACAACTTTTCGATTTGATCAACATTGTTGTAGATCATTGGTTGCCAAGATGAATCATATACAATATGTGCCAAGCAAATATGAACCATGTCAAATAAAATAAGAGCATTGCTTCTTTCTATTTTCAAATGCCGTGTACAAACTGCGAAATATGTAAAATCTCACATAGCCAGACCATCAAAAGGCATGGGTCTTTGAGGCTAGTTCTAAAGCAAACCAATCCACTTTGATTAAAAGATGTGTGTCTTGACCAAAGTTCGACTTGGTTAATCATATGTACTTAAAGAACTTGCCATTAAAAGATTGCAAGAGTAATTCAAATTAAACACCGATATCTGATGAATGGAAAGTCATGTGAAGATTTGAGAAAAGTATGTTTTCCAAATTTCGTTCAGATATTTTATTGCTAAATTTAGGTTACCAATGATTAATTAATAAAAACAATCCTCACAAGAACTAAAAATTTTTATAGTGCCTGCAAAAATATGGAAAACTAAGATCATGATGCATAAAACTAACAACTTCATAGATCCTCGAATATTGTCATCCCAAGATTAATAACCGATAGTTCCCGCAAATTGCTAGCAAAGTAAGATCAAATGGATAGCTACAGAGAACTGAAAAAACTTACATGTTGAGGGCACTTGAAAGGTTTAGAGAGTCCACCTTTTGACTTCGCACAAGTCTGATGGAAGGTCCCCCGACAACTGAAACTGAACATTGCACCTCTTCACAAGGGTAGATAGCTTTAGAGCACAAACGGCATTCAACCTATGAAAGATGGTTACAATAGATCAAATTATAAACCGAATAAAATATGTCTAACAAGAAGTCAATTAGTAGATGACTTGCTTAAAAGGAAATTTCTATGGGTAAAAGGACCGTAGCTATTTACAGAAAGATGAAATCTCTCGAATCCATATAACCGTTTGGTACATTAATGGAATCTACCGTTCGGCATAAGCAAGAATCTCCCCGCACAAAATGTAATCTCTCCGTAATCTATTAATGTAATCTGCGCAAAATGTAATCTATTAATGTAATCTCTCCGTAATCCATATAACTATTTGGTATATTAATGGAATCCATATAACTGTTTCAAAGATAAGGTGAATCTCCCGCACAAAATGAACTTCATAATAAAGTACCAAAACTAAATCTTGGATTTGGAGTCCGATTTAAAGTCCCAACATATGCAGAAGCATTAATCAAAATAATTGGTGCAATGAACGCCGTTTTTGCTTTGACAAATCTAGCATCACAAGTTAATTCCAAAGATGAGTTTTCCAAGTCGTATAGAATAACTATCTAACCAAATCGCCTTATGAACCCGACACAGAATGCGGGTGCTTGATGATCGAGCCCAATTTGATTCTCAAGAACAAATCTAACAAAGATTTGCAAAATACAAAAGAGAAAAACTTTTATTTAGCATCACAAGTTAACAAAGATTTGCAAAATACATCACCTAAAGTTTGGAAATAGTGTATTTATCATTTAAAAACTTTTAGTTAGCAAATATATCATTTAAAAACTTCACAGCTTTATAGTTATATGAGATTGGATTGTGTTGATTTTCATTTTATAGTTTATTTGGAACTCGAAATCATTTTTGTTCGTGTTTTAAGTATGGCCATTATCGACTAGGCTAATTATCGCAGCCTATATCACTATACCCTTCTTCCAAATAGGTGTTGATCAAGTGAATTTGAGAAAGCGAATCAAATTTCGACATTTTCCATCTACTCCTTATATACCATAATCTAGTTCAGAAGCCTACCGATGGCTAAACTAGTATTCTTTTACATGTTATGAGTTAAATTTGAAATTTCATCTTAACATTTTATACATTTGTTCCTGAAGAATGGGGATTGATTTGTTCCCAGAGATATGAACACCTCCATTGTTTAAATGCAGTTGCATAGGATTATTTAAAGGATTGAATATTTTTTTTACTGAGCTTCAACCTATATAATTTAACAGAAACTAATTATTGGAAATTCTTTCTGGATCCATATTTATACTTAACTCTTCTTGTGAAAGAACCGAGGTATATAATTGTCCCATAAGTGTAACACTTTAGTAGAAGAACACTTTTTTTTTAAAAAAAAAAACCCACTTCGAACACGGACCATCTCTATCAAAGTAAAAGCCGACGTAGGGAAAAGATGAGAAAAACAAATATAGTACTAATTCTAGAATTCAACTTTGTCCTTAAACATAATCAGAGCAAACATGTCATCAGAGCCAAATTAATCATGACCGATATAGTCAAACCAGCATGAATGATATTGTATAACATGGAAAACTTGAGCCAAATTAAGAGCATGTGTTACCATACAAAACTTCAAACAAGATCTGCTCAGAGAAGTTTCTTACTTATCAACATCTATTCCAGTACGACCGTTAGCAACAATGTCATATAGAAAATA
The DNA here is from genome assembly GCA_025177825.1 of Aechmea fasciata. Taxonomy (NCBI): domain Eukaryota; kingdom Viridiplantae; phylum Streptophyta; class Magnoliopsida; order Poales; family Bromeliaceae; genus Aechmea; species Aechmea fasciata. Next base: position 967,776 of record CM045938.1, read on the forward strand.
CTCAGCCAGTAAAGCTTAACTAGTCCAATTGCTTAAAAACCAATTCATTTTACATCATTTTAGAGCACCCCAAATCCTGCAACACCATGAATCGAACCTCGTGAATCTAATTACAAGAGAGGAGAACAAAATGTGTCAGAAAAGGTTTTACTGACATAGAAGAGCATCATACAAAGCTGTGTCCTTATTTTTCTCTCCCGATCCAGTAAACCTCCTGAGACGAACAAAATTGCCCTTCATCTCTGAATCTGTCTCACTTACAAAACCCTGAGAAGGACATTTTCTGCGACTAGAGGACCTACTACCATGAATTCATATATTGGCATTTACACTGTGTGATTCCAGCTTTCGGAACAAAAAACGGATCCTAATTTACTTTTCGCTTGTTCGCAAAGCCACATCCATCATACAAGGATTCCGATTCTTAAGAAGGAAACAGAGATTCCTGCGTGATTAACAGAGTATTTCATCCTAAGTTTCACCTTAGTCGCATACATTTATCTTATTCATATTGTCGGATAATGGAAGTGAGAAGACCAATAAACCATGATTTACATATGTGCACACATTGACACATATAGAACCTAGTGTGAATAAAAGATCCCATGAACCTTCAGAAATTACCTGGAATGCATTGTATTATGTGGCTAATAACATAAATTATCTTTTAAACTGTATCACAAAAACAGGACAAATCAAAGAGCCCACACAATACAACTTGGTCAAAGGGTTTACTCTTTAATGAACCTTATTTTCAAGCACAACATAGCACTTTTTTGCACAATGTTAAGATAGCCACTTTCTTACGAATTAGGCCTCAAACTACACAAATTTCATAACTAATCATCAAAATCTATCCATAGAAACTCTCTAGATACGATCAATTCCAGCAACCATACTCAAAATAAGAAAAATATCGTCACCAAAAACAGTATAAATTGGACAAATTATAAGTGCACAAGGTGCGATCTGAAGCAAAACATTACCATGACATCACGAATCGAAGCGGGTCGCCATCCGAAACCGCTCTCCCAAACCCCATCAACCAGTGAACGCCCTCTCCAGAAGCTCTTCAAACCCTAACCCTAACCCTAGACCATCGCGCCGTCATCCCGGTCTAAGAATCGAGCCCCGCAAAAGATGGAGACGACGACGAAGCCGTGGGCGAGGGCGCGGCGGCTTGCATGCATCGACGGCTCGACACGGCCGCAGAAGAGGAGGTGGTCGCGGAGTTGGAGGGCGTCGAGGTAGGAGGGGTTCGTGGAGATGGTGATCGAAGGGGCTCTTCGTCTAGGGTTTTAAAAGGGTTTGAGTGAGGGAAGATAGGAGGATGAGAGAGATCAGTTTTTTCTCTTTCTTTTGTTTTTTCGTAACTGGACCGAGTTGGTGGAATAGGCAGTAATATTTATTATTTTTATTTTTGAATTAGGCTTTATGGTTGGGCTTTGATAAATTTTTTTTGAAAAAATTTGAACATAAATGGGACACTTGCATAAAAGTGTCCCAAATATGTGTCGCTATAACCCAATTATGTTGTAGTGTTAGGTCTTACTCTTTGTTCGGTGGAATGAGAAAAAGTACTGTTTCTAAAGTTATATTGTTAGGGCGCAACTGAGTTGTCTATGTTGTTCCGGTTTTGGTTCTTGTGAACGTAGACAACGATACATTGCCAATATACACTCTCGGGGCATAATAGAACAATATAATTAGATTTTACTATTTGTTCGATGGAATGAGAAAAAGTACTGTTTCTAAAGTTATATTGTTAGGGCGCAACTGAGTAGTCTAATGTTGTTCCGTTTTTGGTTCTTGTGAACGTAGATAACGATACGCTGCCAATATACACTCTCGGGGCATAATAGAATAATATAATTGGGTTTCACCCTTTGTTCTTGAATGAGAAAAAGTACTATTTCTAAAGTTATACTGTTAGGGTGCAATGAGTTGTCTATGTTGTTCCGGTTTTGGTTCTTGTGAACGTAGACAACGATACGTTGCCAATATACACTCTCGGGGCATAATAGAACAATATAATTGGGTTTCACTTTTTGTTCGTTTGAATGAGAAAATTACTGTTTCTAAACTTATACTGTTAGGGCGCAAATCGAGTAGTCTAATGTTGTTCCTGGTTTGGTTCTTGTGAACGTAGACAACGATACGTTGCCAATATACACTCTCGGGCATAATCGCACAATATAATTAGGCCTTACTATTAGTTCGGTGGAATGAGAAAAAGTACTGTTTCTAAAGTTATATTGTTAGGGCGCAACTGAGTAGTCTAATGTTGTTCCGGTTTTGGTTCTTGTGAACGTAGATCACGATCCGTTGCAAATATACACTCTCGGGGCATAATAGAATAATATAATTGGGTTTCACCCTTTGTTCGGTTGAATGAGAAAAAGTACTATTTCTAAAGTTATACCGTTAGTGCGCAATCGAGTTATCTAATGTTGTTCCGATTTTGGTTCTTGTGAACGTAGACAACGATACGTTGCCAATATACACTCTCGGTCATAATAGAATAATATAATTGGGTTTCACTCTTTGTTCTACCGAATGATAAAAAGTACGTTTCTAAAGTTATACTGTTAGGGCGCAACTGAGTAGTCTAATGTTGTTCGGTTTTGGTTCTTGTGAACGTAGACAACGATACGTTGCCAATATACACTCTCCGGGCAGAATAGCACAATATAATTGGGTTTCACTCTTTGTTCGGTTGAATGAGAAAAAGTAATCGTTTCTAAAGTTATACCGTTAGGGCGCAACCGAGTAGTCTAATGTTGTTCGGTTTTGGTTCTTGTGAATGTAGACAACGATACGTTGCCAACATACACTCGGGGCATAATAGAACAATATAATTGGGTTTCACTCTTTGTTCGTTTGAATGAGAAAAAATGTTTCAAAAGTTATACCGTTAGGCGCAACTTAGCAGCCTAATGATGTTCCTTTTGGTTCTTGTGAACGTAGACAACGATACGTTGCCAACATACACTCTCGGGGCATAATAGAACAATATAATTAGGTTTTACTATTTGTTCGGTGGAATGAGAAAAAGTACTGTTTCTAAAGTTATACTGTTAGGGCGCAACAGAGTAGTGTAATGTTGTTCCGGTTTTGGTTCTTGTGAATGTTGACAACGATTCGTTGCCAATATACACTCTCGGGGCATAATAGAACAATATAATTGGGTTTCACTCTTTGTTCGTTTGAATGAGAAAAGTGTCGTTTCTAAAGTTATACCGTTAGGGCGCAACGAGTAGTCAAATGTTGTTCGGTTTTGGTTCTTGTGAACGTAGACAACGATACGTTGCCAATATATACTCTCGGGCATAATAGAACAATATAATTGGGTTTCACTCTATGTTCGTTTGAATGAGAAAAGTGTTTCTAAAGTTATACCGTTAGGCGCAACCGAGTAGTCTAATGTTGTTCCGGTTTGGTTCTTGTGAACGTAGACAACGATACGTTGCCAATATACACTCTCGGGCATAATAAAACAATATTATTAGGTTTTACTCTTTGTTATGGAATGAGAAAAAGTCTGCCTCCAAAGTTATATTGTTAGGGCGCAACCGAGTAGTCTAATGTTGTTCGGTTTGGTTCTTGTGAACGTAGACAACGATACATTGCCAATATACACTTCCTGGGCATAATAGAACAATATAATTAGATTTTTACTATTTGTTCGATGGAATGAGAAAAGAAATCTTGTTTCTAAGGTTATACTGTTAGGGCGCAACTGAGTAGTCTAATGTTGTTCCGGTTTTGGTTCTTGTGAACGTAGACAACGATACGTTGCCAATATACACTCTCGGGGCGTAATAGAATAATATAATTGGGTTTCACCCTTTGTTCGGTTGAATGAGAAAAAGTACTATTTCTAAAGTTATACTGTTAGGGCGCAACTGAGTTGTCTATGTTGTTCCGGTTTTGGTTCTTGTGAACGTAGAGAACGATACGTTGCCAATATACACTCTCGAGGCATAGTAGAACAATATAATTGGGTTTCACTTTTTGTTCGTTTGAATGAGAAAATGATCTTTTTCTAAAGTTTTATTGTTAGGGCGCAACTGAGTAGTCTAATGTTGTTCCGGTTTTGGTTCTTGTGAACGTAGACAACGATACGTTGCCAATATACACTCTCGGGGCATAATAGAACAATATAATTAGGTTTTACTATTTGTTCGGTGGAATGAGAAAAAGTACTGTTTCTAAAGTTATATTGTTAGGGCGCAACTGAGTAGTCTAATGTTGTTCCGTTTTTGGTTCTTGTGAACGTAGATAACGATACGCTGCCAATATACACTCTCGGGGCATAATAGAATAATATAATTGGGTTTCACCCTTTGTTCGGTTGAATGAGAAAAAATACTATTTCTAAAGTTATACTGTTAGGGCGCAATGAGTTGTCTATGTTGTTCCGGTTTTGGTTCTTGTGAACGTAGACAACGATACGTTGCCAATATACACTCTCGGGGCATAATAGAACAATATAATTGGGTTTCACTTTTTGTTCGTTTGAATGAGAAAATTACTGTTTCTAAACTTATACTGTTAGGGCGCAACTGAGTAGTCTAATGTTGTTCCGGTTTTGGTTCTTTTGAACGTAGACAACGATACGTTGCCAATATACACTCTCGGGGCATAATAGAACAATATAATTAGGTTTTACTATTTGTTCGGTGGAATGAGAAAAAGTACTGTTTCTAAAGTTATATTGTTAGGGCGCAACTGAGTAGTCTAATGTTGTTCCGGTTTTGGTTCTTGTGAACGCAGATCACGATACGTTGCCAATATACACTCTCGGGGCATAATAGAATAATATAATTGGGTTTCACCCTTTGGTCGGTTGAATGAGAAAAAGTACTATTCCTATAGTTATCTGTTAGGCGCAAATCGAGTTATCTAATGTTGTTCCGGTTTTGGTTCTTGTGAACGTAGACAACGATACGTTGCCAATATACACTCTCGGGGCGTAATAGAATAATATAATTGGGTTTCACTCTCTGTTCGGTTGAATGATAAAAAGTCTGTTTCTAAAGTTATACCGTTAGGCGCAACCGAGTAGTCTAATGTTGTTCCGGTTTTGGTTCTTGTGAACGTAGACAACGATACGTTGCCAATATACACTCTCGGGGCATAATAGAATAATATAATTGGGTTTCACTCTTTGTACGGTTGAATGATAAAAAGTACTGTTTCTAAAGTTATACTGTTAGGGCGCAACTGAGTAGTCTAATGTTGTTCCGGTTTTTGTTCTTGTGAACGTAGACAACGATACGTTGCCAATATACACTCTCGGGGCATAATAGAACAATATAATTGGGTTTCACTCTTTGTTCGTTTGAATGAGAAAAAGTACGTTTCTAAAGTTATACCGTTAGGCGCAACCGAGTAGTCTAATGTTGTTCCGGTTTTGGTTCTTGTGAACGTAGACAACGATACGTTGCCAATATACACTCTCGGGGCATAATAGAACAATATAATTAGGTTTTACTATTTGTTCGGTGGAATGAGAAAAAGTACTGTTTCTAAAGTTATATTGTTAGGGCGCAATTTGAATAGTGTAATGTTGTTCGGTTTTGGTTCTTGTGAACGTTGACAACGATTCGTTGCCAATATACACTCTCGGGGCATAATAGAACAATATAATTGGGTTTCACTCTTTGTTCGTTTAAATGAGAAAAAGTGCTGTTTCTAAAGTTATACTGTTAGGGCGCAACTGAGTAGTCTAATGTTGTTCCGGTTTTGGTTCTTGTGAACGTAGACAACGATACGTTGCCAATATACACTCTCGGGGCATAATAGAAAAATATAATTGGGTTTCACTCTTTGTTCGGTTGAATGAGAAAAAGTACTGTTTCTAAAGTTATACTGTTAGGGCGCAACTGAGTAGTCTAATGTTGTTCTGGTTTTTGTTCTTGCGAACGTAGACAACGATACGTTGCCAATATACACTCTCGGGGCATAATAGAATAATATAATTTGGTTTCACTCTTTGTTCGGTTGAATGATAAAAAGTACTATTTCTAAAGTTATACTGTTAGTAAATCGAGTAGTCTAATGTTGTTCGGTTTTGGTTCTTGTGAACGTAGACAACGATACGTTGCCAATATACACTCTGGGCATAGTAGAACAATATAATTAGGTTTTACTCTTTGTTCGGTGGAATGAGAAAAAGTACTGTTTCTAAAGTTATACTGTTAGGGCGCAACTGAGTAGTCTAATGTTGTTCTGGTTTTGGTTCTTGTGAACGTAGACAACGATACGTTGCCAATATACACTCTCGGGGCATAATAGAACAATATAATTAGGTTTTACTATTTGTTGGTGGAATGAGAAAAAGTACTGTTTCTAAAGTTATATTGTTAGGGCGCAACTGAGTAGTCTAATGTTGTTCCGTTTTTGGTTCTTGTGAACGTAGATAACGATACGCTGCCAATATACACTCTCGGGGCGTAATAGAATAATATAATTGGGTTTCACCCTTTGTTCGGTTGAATGAGAAAAAGTACTGTTTCTAAAGTTATACTGTTAGGGCGCAACTGAGTAGTCTAATGTTGTTCCGGTTTTGGTTCTTGTGAACGTAGATCACGATACGTTGCCAATATAAACTCTCGGGGCATAATAGAATAATATAATTGGGTTTCACCTTTGTTCGGTTGAATGAGAAAAAGTACTATTTCTAAAGTTATACTGTTAGGGCGCAACTGAGTTATCTAATGTTGTTCCGATTTTGGTTCTTGTGAACGTAGACAACGATACGTTGCCAATATACACTCTCGGGGCATAATAGAATAATATAATTTGGTTTCACTCTTTGTTCGGTTGAATGATAAAAAAAAAGTTTTCTAAAGTTATATTGTTAGGCGCAACCGAGTAGTGTAATGTTGTTCCGATTTTGGTTCTTGTGAACGTAGACGACGATTCGTTGCCAATATACACTCTCGGGGCATAATAGAACAATATAATTGGGTTTCACTCTTTGTTCGTTTGAATGAGAAAAAGTGCTGTTTCTAAAGTTATACTGTTAGGGCGCAACTGAGTAGTCAAATGTTGTTCCGGTTTTGGTTCTTGTGAACGTAGACAACGATACGTTGCAAACATACACCCTCGGGGCATAATAGAACAATATAATTAGGTTTTACTATTTGTTCGGTTGAATGAGAAAAAGTACTGTTTCTAAAGTTATACTGTTAGGGCGCAACTGAGTAGTCTAATGTTGTTCCGTTTTTGGTTCTTGTGAACGTAGATAACGATACGTTGCCAATATACACTCTCGGGGCATAATAGAATAATATAATTGGGTTTCACCCTTTGTTCGGTTGAATGAGAAAAAGTACTATTTCTGAAGTTATACTGTTAGGGCGCAACTGAGTTGTCTATGTTGTACCGGTTTTGGTTCTTGTGAACGTAGACAACGAAACGTTGCAAATATACACTCTCGGGGCAAAATAGAACAATATAATTGGGTTTCACTTTTTGTTCGTTTGAATGAGAAAAAGTACTGTTTATAAAGTTATACTGTTAGGGCGCAACTGAGTAGTCTAATGTTGTTCCGGTTTTGGTTCTTGTGAACGTAGACAACGATACGTTGCCAATATACACTCTCGGGGCATAATAGAACAATATAATTAGGTTTTACTATTTGTTCGGTGGAATGAGAAAAAGTTATGTTTCTAAAGTTATATTGTTAGGGCGCAACTGAGTAGTCTAATGTTGTTCCGGGTTTGGTTCTTGTGAACGTAGACAACGATACATTGCCAATATACACTCTCGGGACATAATAGAACAATATAATTAGATTTTACTATTTGTTCGATGGAATGAGAAAAAGTACTGTTTCTAAAGTTACATTGTTAGGGCGCAACTGAGTAGTCTAATGTTGTTCCGTTTTTGGTTCTTGTGAACGTAGATAACGATACGCTGCCAATATACACTCTCGGGGCGTAATAGAATAATATAATTGGGTTTCACTTTTTGTTCGTTTGAATGAGAAAAATCGTTTCTAAAGTTATATTGTTAGGGCGCAACCGAGTAGTCTAATGTTGTTCGGTTTGGTTCTTGTGAACGTAGACAACGATACGTTGCCAATATACACTCTCGGGCATAATAGAACAATATAATTAGGTTTTACTATTTGTTCGGTTTGGAAAGAGTAAAAGTACTGTTTCTAAAGTTATATTGTTAGGGCGCAACTGAGTAGTCTAATGTTGTTCCGGTTTTGGTTCTTGTGAACGTAGATCCCGATACGTTGCCAATATAAACTCTCGGGGCATAATAGAATAATATAATTGGGTTTCACCTTTGTTCGGTTGAATGAGAAAAAGTACTATTTCTAAAGTTATACTGTTAGGGCGCAACTGAGTTATCTAATGTTGTTCCGATTTTGGTTCTTGTGAACGTAGACAACGATACGTTGCTAATATACACTCTCGGGGTATAATAGAATAATATAATTGGGTTTCACTCTTTTTCGGTTGAATGATAAAAATCTTGTTTCTAAAGTTATACTGTTAGGGCGCAACTGAGTAGTCTAATGTTGTTCTGGTTTTTGTTCTTGCGAACGTAGACAACGATACGTTGCCAATATACACTCTAGGGGCATAATAGAATAATATAATTGGGTTTCACTCTTTGTTCGGTTGAATGATAAAAAGTAATGCTTGTTTCTAAATTTATCTTGTTAGGCCGAGTAGTCTAATGTTGTTCAGGTTTTGGTTCTTATGAACGTTGACAACGATTCGTTGCCAATATACACTCTCGGGTCATAATAGAATAATATAATTGGGTTTCACTCTTTGTTCGTTTGAATGAGAATACGTCGTTTCTAAAGTTATACTTGTTAGGCGCAATCGAGTAGTCTAATGTTGTTCCGGTTTTGGTTCTTGTGAACGTAGACAACGATACGTTGCCAATATACACTCTCGGGGCATAATAGAACCATATAATTAGGTTTCACTCTTTGTTCGGTTGAATGAGAAAAAGTACTGTTTCTAAAGTTATACTGTTAGGGCGCAACTGAGTAGTCTAATGTTGTTCCGTTTTTGGTTCTTGTGAACGTAGATAACGATACGCTGCCAATATACACTCTCGGAGCATAATAGAATAATATAATTGGGTTTCACCCTTTGTTCGGTTGAATGAGAAAAAGTACTATTTCTAAAGTTATACTGTTAGGGCGCAATTGAGTTGTCTATGTTGTTCCGGTTATGGTTCTTGTGAACGTAGAGAACGATACGTTGCCAATATACACTCTCGGGGCATAATAGAACAATATAATTGGGTTTCATTTTTTGTTCGTTTGAATGAGAAAAAGTACTGTTTCTAAAGTTATACTGTTAGGGCGCAACTGAGTAGTCTAATGTTGTTCCGGTTTTGGTTCTTGTGAACGTAGACAACGATACGTTGCCAATATACACTCTCGGGGCATAATAGAACAATATAATTAGGTTTTACTATTTGTTCGGGGGAATGAGAAAAAGTACTGTTTCTAAAGTTATATTGTTAGGGCACAACTGAGTAGTCTAATGTTGTTCCGGTTTTGGTTCTTGTGAACGTAGATCACGATACGTTGCCAATATAAACTCGCGGGGCATAATAGAATAATATAATTGGGTTTCACCTTTGTTCGGTTGAATGAGAAAACGTACTATTTCTAAAGTTATACTGTTAGGGCGCAACTGAGTTATCTAATGTTCTTCCGATTTTGGTTCTTGTGAACGTAGACAACGATACGTTGCCAATATACACTCTCGGGGCATAATAGAAAAATATAATTGGGTTTCACTCTTTGTTCGGTTGAATGAGAAAAAGTACTGTTTCTAAAGTTATACTGTTAGGGCGCAACTGAGTAGTCTAATGTTGTTCTGGTTTTTGTTCTTGCGAACGTAGACAACGATACGTTGCCAATATACACTCTCGGGGCATAATAGAATAATATAATTGGGTTTCACTCTTTGTTCGGTTGAATGATAAAAAGTACTGTTTCTAAAGTTATACTGTTAGGGCGCAACTGAGTAGTCTAATGTTGTTCCGGTTTTGGTTCTTGTGAACGTTGACAACGATTCGTTGCCAATATACACTCTCGGGGCATAATAGAACAATATAATTGGGTTTCACTCTTTGTTCGTTTGAATGAGAAAAAGTGCTGTTTCTAAAGTTATACTATTAGGGCGCAACTGAGTAGTCAAATGTTGTTCCGGTTTTGGTTCTTGTGAACGTAGACAACGATACGTTGCAAACATACACCCTCCGGGCATAATAGAACAATATATTTAGGTTTTACTATTTGTTGGTGGAATGAGAAAAAGTACTGTTTCTAAAGTTATATTGTTAGGGCGCAACTGAGTAGTCTAATGTTGTTCCGTTTTTGGTTCTTGTGAACGTAGATAACGATACGTTGCCAATATACACTCTCGGGGCATAATAGAATAATATAATTGGGTTTCACCCTTTGTTCGGTTGAATGAGAAAAAGTACTATTTCTAAAGTTATACTGTTAGGGCGCAACTGAGTAGTCTAATGTTGTTCCGGTTTTGGTTCTTGTGAACGTAGATCACGATACGTTGCCAATATAAACTCTCGGGGCATAATAGAATAATATAATTGGGTTTCACCTTTGTTCGGTTGAATGAGAAAAAGTACTATTTCTAAATTTATACTGTTAGGGCGCAACTGAGTTATCTAATGTTGTTCCGATTTTGGTTCTTGTGAACGTAGACAACGATACGTTGCCAATATACACTCTCGGGGCATAATAGAATAATATAATTTGGTTTCACTCTTTGTTCGGTTGAATGAGAAAAAGTACTGTTTCTAAAGTTATACTGTTAGGGCGCAACTGAGTAGTCTAATGTTGTTGCGGTTTTGGTTCTTCTGAGCGTAGCCAACGATACGTTGCCAATATACACTCTCGGGGCATGATTGAACAATATAATTGGGTTTCACTCTTTGTTCGATTGAATGAGAAAAAGTACTGTTTCTAAAGTTATACTTGTTAGGCGCAATCGAGTAGTCAAATGTTGTTCCGGTTTTGGTTCTTGTGAACGTAGACAACGATACGTTGCAAACATACACCCTCGGGGCATAATAGAATAATATAATTAGGTTTTACTATTTGTTCGGTTGAATGAGAAAAAGTACTGTTTCTAAAGTTATACTTGTTAGGCGCAAGTGAGTAGTCTAATGTTGTTCGGTTTTGGTTCTTGTAAACGTAGACAACGATACGTTGCCAATATAAACTCTCGAGGCATAATAGAACAATATAATTAGGTTTTACTATTTGTTCGGTGGAATGAGAAAAAAATCTTTTTCTAAAGTTATATTGTTAGGGCGCAACTGAGTAGTCTAATGTTGTTCCGGTTTTGGTTCTTGTGAACGTAGATCACGATACGTTGCCAATATACACTCTCGGGGCATAATAGAATAATATAATTGGGTTTCACCCTTTGTTCGGTTGAATGAGAAAAAGTACTATTTCTAAAGTTATCTTGTTAGGCGCAATGAGTTATCTAATGTTGTTATTTTGGTTCTTGTGAACGTAGACAACGATACGTTGCCAATATACACTCTCGGGGCATAATAGAATAATATAATTGGGTTTCACTCTTTGTTCGGTTGAATGATTAAAAGTACTGTTTCTAAAGTTATACTGTTAGGGCGCAACTGAGTAGTCTAATGTTGTTCTGGTTTTGGTTCTTGCGAACGTAGACAACGATACTTTGCCAATATACACTCTCGGGGCATAATAGAATAATATAATTGGGTTTCACTCTTTGTTCGGTTGAATGATAAAAATCTTGTTTCTAAAGTTATCTTTGTTAGGCGCAAGCTGAGTAGTCTAATGTTGTTCCGGTTTTGGTTCTTGTGAACGTTGACAACGATTCGTTGCCAATATACTCTCTCGGGGCATAATAGAACAACATAATTGGGTTTCACTCTTTGTTCGTTTGAATGAGAAAAATTACTGTTTCTAAAGTTATACTGTTAGGGCGCAACTGAGTAGTCTAATGTTGTTCCGGTTTTGGTTCTTGTGAACGTAGACAACGATACATTGCCAATATACACTCTCGGGGCATAATAGAACAATATAATTAGATTTTACTATTTGTTCGGTGGAATGAGAAAAATCTTGTTTCTAAAGTTATCTTTGTTATGGCGCAGTGAGCAGTCTAATGTTGTTCCGTTTTTGGTTCTTGTGAACGTAGATAACGATACGTTGCCAATATACACTCTCGGGGCATAATAGAATAATATAATTGGGTTTCACCCTTTGTTCGGTTGAATGAGAAAAAGTACTGTTTCTGAAGTTATATTGTTAGGGCGCAACTGAGTTGTCTATGTTGTTCCGGTTTTGGTTCTTGTGAACGTAGACAACGAAACGTTGCCAATATACACTCTCGGGGCATAATAGAACAATATAATTGGGTATCACTTTTTGTTCGTTTGAATGAGAAAAAAAATCTTGTTTATAAAGTTATCTTGTTAGGGCGCAACTGAGTAGTCTAATGTTGTTCCGGTTTTGGTTCTTGTGAACGTAGACAACGATACGTTGCCAATATACACTCTCGGAGCATAATAGAACAATATAATTAGGTTTTACTATTTGTTCGGTGGAATGAGAAGAAGTACTGTTTCTAAAGTTATATTGTTAGGGCGCAACTGAGTAGTCTAATGTTGTTCCGGGTTTGGTTCTTGTGAACGTAGACAACGATACATTGCCAATATACACTCTCGGGACATAATAGAACAATATAATTAGATTTTACTATTTGTTCGATGGAATGAGAAGAAATCTTGTTTCTAAAGTTACATTGTTAGGCGCAAGCGAGTAGTCTAATGTTGTTCCGTTTTTGGTTCTTGTGAACGTAGATAACGATACGCTGCCAATATACACTCTCGGGGCGTAATAGAATAATATAATTGGGTTTCACTTTTTGTTCGTTTGAATGAGAAAAAGTACTGTTTCTAAAGTTATATTGTTAGGGCGCAACTGAGTAGTCTAATGTTGTTCCGGGTTTGGTTCTTGTGAACGTAGACAACGATACATTGCCAATATACACTCTCGGGACATAATAGAACAATATAATTAGATTTTACTATTCGTTCGATGGAATGAGAAAAATCTTTTTCTAAAGTTACATTGTTAGGCGCAACTAAGTAGTCTAATGTTGTTCCGTTTTTGGTTCTTGTGAACGTAGATAACGATACTGTTGCCAATATACACTCTCGGGCGTAATAGAACAATATAATTGGGTTTTACTTTTTGTTCGTTTGAATGAGAAAAAGTACTGTTTCTAAAGTTATATTGTTAGGGCGCAACTGAGTAGTCTAATGTTGTTCCGGTTTTGGTTCTTGTGAACGTAGACAACGATACGTTGCCAATATACACTCTCGGGGCATAATAGAACAATATAATTAGGTTTTACTATTTGTTCGGTGGAAAGAGTAAAAGTACTGTTTCTAAAGTTATATTGTTAGGGCGCAACTGAGTAGTCTAATGTTGTTCCGGTTTTGGTTCTTGTGAACGTAGATAACGATACGTTGCCAATATAAACTCTCGGGGCATAATAGAATAATATAATTGGGTTTCACCTTTGTTCGGTTGAATGAGAAAAAGTACTATTTCTAAAGTTATACTGTTAGGGCGCAACTGAGTTATCTAATGTTGTTCCGATTTTGGTTCTTGTGAACGTAGACAACGATACGTTGCTAATATACACTCTCGGGGTATAATAGAATAATATAATTGGGTTTCACTCTTTGTTCGGTTGAATGATAAAAAGTACTGTTTCTAAAGTTATCTTTGTTAGGCGCAAGCGAGTAGTCTAATGTTGTTCCAATTTTGGTTCTTGTGAACGTAGACAACGATACGTTGCCAATATACACTCTCGGGGCATAATAGAATAAGATAATTGGGTTTCACTCTTTGTTCGGTTGAATGAGAAAAAGTACTGTTTCTAAAGTTATACTGTTAGGGCGCAACTGAGTAGTCTAATGTTGTTCCGGTTTTGGTTCTTGTGAACGTTGACAACGATTCGTTGCCAATATACACTCTCGGGGCATAATAGAACAATATAATTGGGTTTCACTCTTTGTTCGTTTGAATGAGAATACGTGCTGTTTCTAAAGTTATCTTTGTTAGGCGCAGAGTAGTCAAATGTTGTTCGGTTTTGGTTCTTGTGAACGTAGACAACGATACGTTGCCAATATACACCCTCGGGGCATAATAGAACAATATAATTGGGTTTCACTCTTTGTTCGGTTGAATGAGAAAAAAATCTTGATTTCTAAAGTTATCTTGTTAGGCGCGCGCGAGTAGTCTAATGTTGTTCCGGTTTTGGTTCTTGTGAACGTAGACAACGATACGTTGCCATTATACACTCTCGGGGCATAATAGAACAATATAATTGGGTTTCACTCTTTGTTCGGTTGAATGAGAAAAAGTACTATTTCTAAAGTTATACTGTTAGGGCGCAACTGAGTTGTCTATGTTGTTCCGGTTTTGGTTCTTGTGAACGTAGACAACGATACGCTGTCAATATATACTCTCGGGCCATAATAGAACAATATAATTGGGTTTCACTTTTTGTTCGTTTGAATGAGAAAAAGTACTGTTTCTAAAGTTATACTGTTAGGGCGCAACTGAGTAGTCTAATGTTGTTCCGGTTTTGGTGCTTGTGAACGTAGACAACGATACGTTGCCAATATACACTCTCGGGGCATAATAGAACAATATAATTAGGTTTTACTATTTGTTCGGGGGAATGAGAAAAAGTACTGTTTCTAAAGTTATATTGTTAGGGCACAACTGAGTAGTCTAATGTTGTTCCGGTTTTGGTTCTTGTGAACGTAGATCACGATACGTTGCCAATATAAACTCGCGGGGCATAATAGAATAATATAATTGGGTTTCACCTTTGTTCGGTTGAATGAGAAAACGTACTATTTCTAAAGTTATGCTTGTTAGGCGCAATGAGTTATCTAATGTTCTTAGATTTTGGTTCTTGTGAACGTAGAGAACGATACGTTGCCAATATACACTCTCGGGGCATAATAGAAAAATATAATTGGGTTTCACTCTTTGTTCGGTTGAATGAGAAAAAGTACTGTTTCTAAAGTTATACTGTTAGGGCGCAACTGAGTAGTCTAATGTTGTTCCGGGTTTGGTTCTTGTGAACGTAGACAACGATACGTTGCCAATATACACTCTCGGGGCATAATAGAATAATATAATTTGGTTTCACTCTTTGTTCGGTTGAATGATAAAAAGTACTGTTTCTAAAGTTATACTGTTAGGGCGCAACTGAGTAGTCTAATGTTGATTCGGGTTTGGTTCTTGTGAACGTTGACAACGATTCGTTGCCAATATACACTCTCGGGGCATAATAGAACAATATAATTGGGTTTCACTCTTTGTTCGTTTGAATGAGAAAAAGTGCTGTTTCTAAAGTTATACTGTTAGGGCGCAACTGAGTAGTCAAATGTTGTTGCGGTTTTGGTTCTTGTGAACGTAGACAACGATACGTTGCAAACATACACCCTCCGGGCATAATAGAACAATATATTTAGGTTTTACTATTTGTTGGTGGAATGAGAAAAAGTACTGTTTCTAAAGTTATATTGTTAGGGCGCAACTGAGTAGTCTAATGTTGTTCCGTTTTTGGTTCTTGTGAACGTAGACAACGATACGTTGCCAATATACACTCTCGGGGCGTAATAGAATAATATAATTGGGTTTCACTCTTTGTTCGGTTGAATGAGAAAAAGTACTATTTCTAAAGTTATACTGTTAGGGCGCAACTGAGTAGTCTAATGTTGTTCCGGTTTTGGTTCTTGTGAACGTAGATCACGATACGTTGCCAATATAAACTCTCGGGGCATAATAGAATAATATAATTGGGTTTCACCTTTGTTCGGTTGAATGAGAAAAAGTACTATTTCTAAATTTATCTTTGTTAGGCGCAATGAGTTATCTAATGTTGTTCCGATTTTGGTTCTTGTGAACGTAGACAACGATACGTTGCCAATATACACTCTCGGGGCATAATAGAATAATATAATTTGGTTTCACTCTTTGTTCGGTTGAATGATAAAAAGTACTGTTTCTAAAGTTATCTTGTTAGGCGCAAGCGAGTAGTCTAATGTTGTTCGGTTTTGGTTCTTGTGAACGTTGGCAACGATTCGTTGCCAATATACACTCTCGGGGCATAATAGAACAATATAATTGGGTTTCACTCTTTGTTCGTTTGAATGAGAAAAAGTACTGTTTCTAAAGTTATACTGTTAGGGCGCAACTGAGTAGTCAAATGTTGTTCCGGTTTTGGTTCTTGTGAACGTAGACAACGATACGTTGCAAACATACACCCTCGGGGCATAATAGAATAATATAATTAGGTTTTACTATTTGTTCGGTTGAATGAGAAAAAGTCTAAAGTTATCTTGTTAGGCGCAAGAGTAGTCTAATGTTGTTCGGTTTTCGTTCTTGTAAACGTAGACAACGATACGTTGCCAATATACACTCTCGGGGCATAATAGAACAATATAATTAGGTTTTACTATTTGTTCGGTGGAATGAGAAAAAGTACTGTTTCTAAAGTTATATTGTTAGGGCGCAACTGAGTAGTCTAATGTTGTTCCGGTTTTGGTTCTTGTGAACGTAGATCACGATACGTTGCCAATATACACTCTCGGGGCATAATAGAATAATATAATTGGGTTTCACTATTTGTTGAATGAGAAAAAGTACTATTTCTAAAGTTATCCGGTTAGGGCGCAACTGAGTTATCTAATGTTGTTCCGATTTTGGTTCTTGTGAACGTAGACAACGATACGTTGCCAATATACACTCTCGGGGCATAATAGAATAATATAATTGGGTTTCACTCTTTGTTCGGTTGAATGATTAAAAAAATCTTGTTTCTAAAGTTATCTTTGTTAGGCGCAATGAGTAGTCTAATGTTGTTCTGGTTTTGGTTCTTGCGAACGTAGACAACGATACTTTGCCAATATACACTCTCGGGGCGTAATAGAATAATATAATTGGGTTTCACTCTTTGTTCGGTTGAATGATAAAGAAATCTTGTTTCTAAAGTTATCTTGTTAGGCGCAATGAGTAGTCTAATGTTGTTCCGGTTTTGGTTCTTGTGAACGTTGACAACGATTCGTTGCCAATATACTCTCTCGGGGCATAATAGAACAATATAATTGGGTTTCACTCTTTGTTCGTTTGAATGAGAAAAATTACTGTTTCTAAAGTTATATTGTTAGGGCGCAACTGAGTAGTCTAATGTTGTCCCGGTTTTGGTTCTTGTGAACGTAGACAACGATACATTGCCAATATACACTCTCGGGACATAATAGAACAATATAATTAGATTTTACTATTTTTTCGGTGGAATGAGAAAAATCTTGTTTCTAAAGTTATACTGTTAGGGCGCAACTGAGTAGTCTAATGTTGTTCCGGTTTTGGTTCTTGTGAACGTAGACAACGATACGTTGCCAATATTCACTCTCGGGGCATAATAGAACAATATAATTGGGTTTCACCCTTTGTTCGGTTGAATGAGAAAAAGTACTATTTCTGAAGTTATACTGTTAGGGCGCAACTGAGTTGTCTATGTTGTTCCGGTTTTGGTTCTTGTGAACGTAGACAACGAAACGTTGCCAATATACACTCTCGGGGCATAATAGAACAATATAATTGGGTTTCACTTTTTGTTCGTTTGAATGAGAAAAAGTACTGTTTCTAAAGTTATCTTTGTTAGGCGCAACTGAGTAGTCTAATGTTGTTCCGGTTTTGGTTCTTGTGAACGTAGACAACGATACGTTGCCAATATACACTCTCGGGGCATAATAGAACAATATAATTAGGTTTTACTATTTGTTCGGTGGAATGAGAAAAAGTTCTGTTTCTAAAGTTATATTGTTAGGGCGCAACTGAGTAGTCTAATGTTGTTCCGTTTTTGGTTCTTGTGAACGTAGATAACGATACGCTGCCAATATACACTCTCGGGGCGTAATAGAATAATATAATTGGGTTTCACCCTCTGTTCGGTTGAATGAGAAAAAGTACTATTTCTAAAGTTATACTGTTAGGGCGCAACTGAGTTGTCTATGTTGTTCCGGTTTTGGTTCTTGTGAACGTAGAGAACGATACGTTGCCAATATACACTCTCGGGGCATAATAGAACAATATAATTGGGTTTCACTTTTTGTTTGTTTGAATGAGAAAAAGTACTGTTTCTAAAGTTATATTGTTAGGGCGCAACTGAGTAGTCTAATGTTGTTCCGGTTTTGGTTCTTGTGAACGTAGATCACGATACGTTGCCAATATAAACTCTCGGGGCATAATAGAATAATATAATTGGGTTTCACCTTTGTTCTGTTGAATGAGAAAAAGTACTATTTCTAAAGTTATACTGTTAGGGCGCAACTGAGTTATCTAATGTTGTTCCGATTTTGGTTCTTTTTAACGTAGACAACGATACGTTGCCAATATACACTCTCGGGGCATAATAGAATAATATAATTGGGTTTCACTCTTTGTTCGGTTGAATGATAAAAAGTACTGTTTCTAAAGTTATACTGTTAGGGCGCAACTGAGTAGTCTAATGTTGTTCCGGTTTTGGTTCTTGCGAACGTAGACAACGATACGTTGCCAATATACACTCTCGGGGCATAATAGAATAATATAATTGGGTTTCACTCTTTGTTCGGTTGAATTATAAAAAGTACTGTTTCTAAAGTTATACTGTTAGGGCGCAACTGAGTAGTCTAATGTTGTTCCGGTTTTGGTTCTTGTGAACGTTGACAACGATTCGTTGCCAATATACACTCCCGGGGCATAATAGAACAATATAATTGGATTTTACTCTTTGTTCGGTTGAATGAGAAAAAGTACTGTTTCTAAAGTTATACTGTTAGGGCGCAACTGAGTAGTCTAATGTTGTTCCGTTTTTGGTTCTTGTGAACGTAGATAACGATACGTTGCCAATATACACTCTCGGGGCATAATAGAATAATATAATTGGGTTTCACCCTTTGTTCGGTTGAATG
Organism: Aechmea fasciata; assembly: GCA_025177825.1. Lineage (NCBI taxonomy): Eukaryota > Viridiplantae > Streptophyta > Magnoliopsida > Poales > Bromeliaceae > Aechmea > Aechmea fasciata. The sequence continues at coordinate 986,835 of CM045938.1, forward strand.
AGAAAAAGTACTATTTCTGAAGTTATACTGTTAGGGCGCAACTGAGTTGTCTATGTTGTTCCGGTTTTGGTTCTTGTGAACGTAGACAACGATACGTTGCCAATATATACTCTCGGGGCATAATAGAACAATATAATTGGGTTTCACTTTTTGTTCGTTTGAATGAGAAAAAGTACTGTTTCTAAAGTTATACTGTTAGGGCGCAACTGAGTAGTCTAATGTTGTTCCGGTTTTCGTTCTTGTAAACGTAGACAACGATACGTTGCCAATATACACTCTCGAGGCATAATAGAACAATATAATTAGGTTTTACTATTTGTTCGGTGGAATGAGAAAAATCTTGTTTCTAAAGTTATATTGTTAGGCGCAAAAGTCTAATGTTGTTCGGTTTTGGTTCTTGTGAACGTAGATCACGATACGTTGCCAATATACACTCTCGGGGCATAATAGAATAATATAATTGGGTTTCACCCTTTGTTACATTGAATGAGAAAAAGTACTATTTCTAAAGTTATCTTGTTAGGCGCAACTGAGTTATCTAATGTTGTTCCGATTTTGGTTCTTGTGAACGTAGACAACGATACGTTGCCAATATACACTCTCGGGGCATAATAGAATAATATAATTGGGTTTCACTCTTTGTTCGGTTGAATGATTAAAAGTACTGTTTCTAAAGTTATACTGTTAGGGCGCAACTGAGTAGTCTAATGTTGTTCCGGTTTTGGTTCTTGTGAACGTGAACAACGATCTTTGTAACATCTTGGACTTGCGCAAATTGCGGAGTTCTAGTATTTGACTCTTGTTGGAGCTTTTCCAGATTTTCTGGAGGGTCGTTGACTGTGTTCCAACCTATGGCGCGTGTACCAAGGTTTGGGGATGAGTCCCAAGTCCTAAAGTCCAAAAAGTTGGATTTTCGGTGGATCTCGAGTTGGAAATTATGCCTTATACCTGGTACAAAATGGTGTCTATCTTAGGTACAAAATGATGGCTATCTTAGAGTCTGAGACCAAGATTTATACCGGTATAAAGAGGCAGACTTGGCGAACAGAGGCTCGGGTTTGGCGGTTTGCGGGGTTTATAGGTACAAAATAGATTTGTCACAAGTGAGAATGTGACGAGGCAGAGCTGAGGGTGTTTTAGCATCTTGTTGCTTCTATTAGGTTCCCACACACCCCTAGGGCTTCATTTGAGCCCTCCCTCACAGCAAGCAAGGTAGGAGACTTTCTCTCTCTAAAACCTTGTACTCTTTTGGCTTTTTGGTGGATTGTTAGGAGATTGATCTCTCTCTTCTTCTCCTTTTGCCACCTAGAGCCATTGTCTTCTTGTTGGAGCTTGGAGCTTGCTTTTTGGAGCTTTGTGGAGGATCAAGCTTCAAGCCTAGGGCTTTTTGAGCTTGGTGTTGAGCTTCTTAGAGGTATGTGATTGATCTCTTCCCTCTAGTTTCGAATTTTGTGGGTTTTTGTGAGATGAAACCCTAGAATGGGATTCTAGGGTTAGGATTTGGGGATTTTCGATTGAGGGTCTTTGGGACCTAATTGATGAGTTTAGAACTTTGATTTAGGTTGGATTAGAAGGACTCTAACTCCCATTTGGAGATAAAGAGCACTTTCTTCGCATTCGGTGAGTATTCTTCACCCTTTAGTAGAGTTTCTTATTGTTTGAACTCAAAACTCATCTTTTGAGTTTGTAATTCCTATGGCATGCCTTGTAGGGTGCTAGGAGTAGGAATCGAAGCTTAGTTAGCGATTCGGATCGGCGATTTTCGCACTCGGTGGGTTTGGCTTCATGAGCATAGGAGCAAATGGCTCCTAAGTGCTTAGTTGATTTGATTTAATTATTTTGAATGCAAATTCATGCTAAATAGATTTATTATGAATTTTGAATCACTTAAAATGCATGCCTTATGTATGATAAAATTTCCACTCTATATAGTAGAGCTATTTGGGTTAAACTGCATGCATGTGGGGGTGGTTCTTGGGGGCGCCTGGGAGTGTGCCATTTATGGTGATTTTAGCCTTGCTAATGTTAATTGAGAACATTAAACTTGTGTTGGAACTTAGAAAAGCTTAAGTGTCATCAAGCGGCACTTAACTTAGAAAACTATGAAACTGCAACATAGAGACTTGACATAGGCCTTTTGACATCTATTATTGCCATGTAGAGACATGATGACATAGAGATAGGCCTTTGGACACTTGTACATTCTATATTAGAGACATGACGATTTGGGACTTATGACGAGTTTTGTGACTTTTGCCATTGTGCTCATTCGCACACGCTTGTGAGGTAGCTCCTACAAGCGGCGGAGTTGGCCAACGCGTTTCTTGTATTCGCCGTGCGGGATTGGGCGCCGAAGTGGATTGCGTGGGACAGTCTCATTCCTAGGGTGGGAATGTTGGCTACTACGGGGCCATTAGGCTCGGCATTTGGGCTAGGCAGCCTTCGGGTGGGCATCGGCCATATCGCCTTCAGGTCGGGTATAATGGTATTTAAACTTAATGTAGTTTAAAGATAATTGTGGACTTGACTAGAATAGTGAACTTGAACACTTTACTATCACTCGTGGACAATATGGGATTGGATCGGAATAGTAAACTTTAACTCTTTACTATTAATTTGTGAACATTGCTCTAGTTATGGTACTTTCTATTCATGCTTAGAATAGCTTACTTATGCAAATACATGCTAAGTAGAGATATTATGTTTAGTAGTTTACATGTTATTTACATGTTGCTTATTATCGCTCATTGTCGTTTATACTTACTTGCTTAGTTTTGGGCCTAGTGGAGCATGCAACTGAAGTCAGTAATTGCCCACTGGGAACTATTAATTAATAGTTCTCACGCCCTCTTTTTCTAATGTGTTTCAGAGCCTTCGGCACCGGCGGAGGCAAGGGATCGTGGAAAGGGAACCGCTAGCTAGTTATCGCAGCTTTCCACCTTGTAGGGGTTTTCTCTCTTTTTGTACTTTGGTGAGATTGAGAGAGTTTTGTATCCCTATGTAGAGACTACCCTGTACTTAGTTATAGTGGTGTTTGGATCTCTTTTTATTGTACTCTCTTTATGGTTTAGTATTAAGATTGGTGCTTTACTTTTAGTCTCTTCATTATGCTTCCTTGTATAGATTTCTAGTTGTTACACTGCTCTGATACTTCTAGATTCTTTTCATTTTGTTGGTTAATTATCGTTTTTGTTAGACGCCTTGTATGTTGTAGACATACGGCGGGTCTGGGCACGCGCCGGGCGGGCTTCCGCTGGGTCCCGGGGCGTGACAGATACATTGCCAATATACACTCTCGGGGCATAATAGAACAATATAATTAGATTTTACTATTTGTTCGATGGAATAAGAAAAATCTTGTTTCTAAAGTTATATTGTTAGGGCGCAACTGAGTAGTCTAATGTTGTTCCGTTTTTGGTTCTTGTGAACGTAGATAACGATACGCTGCCAATATACACTCTCGGGGCGTAATAGAATAATATAATTGGGTTTCACCCTCTGTTCGGTTGAATGAGAAAAAGTACTATTTCTAAAGTTATACTGTTAGGGCGCAACTGAGTTGTCTATGTTGTTCCGGTTTTGGTTCTTGTGAACGTAGAGAACGATACGTTGCCAATATACACTCTCGGGGCATAATAGAACAATATAATTTGGTTTCACTTTTTGTTTGTTTGAATGAGAAAAAGTACTGTTTCTAAAGTTATATTGTTAGGGCGCAACTGAGTAGTCTAATGTTGTTCCGGTTTTGGTTCTTGTGAACGTAGATCACGATACGTTGCCAATATAAACTCTCGGGGCATAATAGAATAATATAATTGCGTGGCGCGATCCCATGAGCGCGATCCCCGCGCGATCCCGCGGCCGCTCACACGACCACACGGCGGTTGAGCGCGGGAGGAGGACGGGACACCCCGCCGGTGAGAGCATCGCCGGTGGCGGACGGCATTTCCGGTTATGGCTCGGGGAGCCGAGAGGGATCGACTCATGGCTCGCCTCAAGGAGTTCGGGAGGTGCGGCAGGGACCTTTGACGGAGAGAAGGTCGACCAGGATCGTGGAAAAGTGGTTGATGCACATGGAGAAAGCGTTCGTGACACGTTCGTGGAGGAGCGGGACGAGTGTGGCTCGCCACCCACCACTTGGACGGCGAGGCCTACGGTGGTGGATGGATCTCCGGGAGAACCCCGGCCACGGACTTAGCTTCTATTACTTGGACGAGGTTCAAGGAGCTACGTTGGCACACTACTTCCCGACGGCGTCAAGGCGGATGGAGCGAGTTTGCGCGGCGACACGGGGACGGATACGTAGCGAGAGTACGAGAGAGAGTTTTCTCGGCTTACGCATTGCGTGCCCTTCGTCGTGCGGGACGACGAGGATAAGGCCCGCATTTTCGAGCGTGGAGCTGCGGCCGTCGATTTTCGGTTCGTGCGATCCTGCGAGCTTCAGACTTGCAGACGGGTGGTGAACCGCGCGCTCAGCAGAGAGCGGCGCGACCATGGTGCGGGGAGACGCGAGGGTTTGGACAAGGGGAAGGGCAAGAGGCCCGCGGCGAGTGCGAGCGGACGCACTCTAGGAGGCCACCAGAAGCATCAGAGATACCCGGCGCGATCGTGGCGCACCGCCCCGGCGAGGAGGATCGGCCAACGCCGGCCTTCCGGTGTGTGATCTGCGGTGGTCCTCACCACCGCCGCGGTGTCCACGGCGGGCGGCGGTGCTTCCGGTGTGGCCGGGAGGGCCACATTCGTCTCGAGTGCCGAGAGGTTCTACACCGGCACCGTCTTACGCATCGGCACCGGCTCTACGGCCGCCGGCCGAGGACCCCATCGACACGATGCCGGGCGGGCGGCCGATCCCGGCGCGAGCGAGGGTCACGACGGCGCCGAGTGGGCGCATGTACACCGCGCACAGGCGGCGCGAGCGGTGGCGGTGGTGGCATACTTGATGGCATTAGAGTACGTGCATTATTTGATACGGTGCATCACATTCATTTATAGATCGGTGTTCTTGGAGTTGCATGACATCCGGTTGTTCCTTTACTACACCCTGGACGTATTGTTGTGCAGAGCCACATTGTGGACGTGCGAGAGTATTGCCCCGGTTGCCCTATTCGGGTAGGAGATTGGACCATGCCGCGGATTTGCGAGTAGTGCGCAAGTTGGGGGATTTTGACGTGGTTTTGGGTATGGATTGGTTGACTAGATACTACGCCACTATCGATTGTGTTAATCGAACGGTTACTTTTAGAGAACCGGGTCAGGATGTGGTGGTGTTTAGAGGATGTCAGAGTTCGCTTTTTGCGATGTTGATCAGTTCGTCTCGAGCTGAGCAGGCGATCAGCAGGGATGCGTAGCCTATTTGGCTAGTATCGCATTGAGGGTGAGGATGATACCCCTAGGATCGAGGATATCCCGGTGGTACGGGCGTTCCAGGACGCGTTTCCAGCGGAGCTACCAGGCATGCCACCTGATAGGGAGATCGAGTTTGTGGTAGATCTCGCTCCGGGACTACCGATCTCGAAGGCACCCTATAGGATGGCAGCGAGTTAAAGGAGGCGAGGGCACGATTCTGAGGATATGTTGGACAAGGGCTTCATTCGGCCAAGTGTGTCACCTTGGGGAGCAGGTTCTTTTTGTGAAGAAGAAGAAAGGATCACTTCGCCTTTGCGTGGACTATCGTGAACTGAATAAAGTCACGATCAAGAATAAATATCAGTTGCCGAGGATTGATGATCTTTTTGATCAACTTCAAGGCTCAAAACTGTATTCCAATATAGACTTGAAGTCGGGATACCATCGATTGAAGATTGCGCACAGGGATGTGGCGAAGACGGCTTTTAGATCACGGTATGGACATTACGAGTTCACTGTTATGCCGTTTGGGCTTACTAATGCCCCGGCAGCTTTTATGGATTTGATGAACCGTGTCTTCAAGCCTTATCTAGACAGGTTCGTCGTGGTCTTCATCGACGACATATTGGTTTATTCCCGAAGTGATGTGGAGCACGAGGAACACTTGAGATTGGTACTACAAGTGCTTCGGGAAAAGAAGTTATTTGCTCAGCCGAAGAAGTGTGTGTTGGCCTAGTGGCCCTAATATTGTATTAGATTTTGATGATAACAAATAATCACTTTTATTGGACTAATCTCTTATCTTGAGCTTTGTGTTTTAGATCTTTCTATCTTCAAAAGGACTCAAGATGGGCAATCCTCTAAGTATCAAACTTCACCTATTGAAGCTACATTTGCTTCTTTTGTCAAATTGACAAACTCACTCTCTCTACTTTTACATGAATTAAAATCTTAATTAGAGTGAGATATTTTGAGCTAAATTTAATCTTTTCAATTGTCACCTTATAAAGCGCTCAAATCTAAGTTACATTCGATTTTGATTTACGGACTACGTTACGGGCGACCTAAAGTGGATCCGAATGTTACATTTATTTTTGGATGCCTCATGCGATCGAAGAAGTCCGGAGAGATTTTACCATTTACGGCGCCGGAAATACATTCGTCGACGGAATATTTGACTTGGCGAGTTGCGTGTTACGGGGTATCTGACGATCTGACGGTCCGAAAGATCAACGATGCGAGCGGCGCAAACGGCGCGAGTTCAAAGTTACAGGCGCAAGTACGGGCGCCCACAAATTTACGGAAGCCTGTCAAAGGCATCGGAGAAAACGGCGCGCGGGTCCAATCTGTCGAGAAAAGTCTGCGCAAGTACGGGCGCCCGCAAAGTTCGGGCGCCGCAAATTCTGGAAGCCACTGTCATTTACGTCGAGAGAAAGTGGCGGCGACACGGCGAGCGGCACGAGCAACACGAGCGCGGCGCGGCGCGCAAGTCTGAGCGCCGCAAATCTGACGGGCGCCGCAAATCCTGACGGACGGTTCCTGAAATTCGGCGCACGCGGCTGACAGGCAGCTGGAAGCGCAGTGCGCGTGCAAAAGTTTAGGGCGCCGGAAATGACTTTAGGGCGCCGAAAGTGCAACTTCCGGGAGAGGCGCGAGACTATAAATAGATGACTCTTTGGTATCTCAAAGCATCTCCTTGCACTTCATTTTTAAGCTAAAAACTTCAGCATTTTAAAACACTTAGCTCTCAATTCTCTCTCTTAACTTGAGTGAAATTGTAGTGAGATTTATTCTTGTAAAAAGAGAGAGAGGCAAAGTCTTGAAGCTTGATAAGAAGAAGGTATTGGTGTGAAGGCTTGGTGCTTGCCCGCAAAAGCATCAACTAGTGGAGATCCAACTTTCTCTTGCGTTGAGAAGTTGGCGGGGACGTAGGCAAAGTGCCGAACCTCGAAACAAATCGACCGCGTGCTTTCTTGAGTTTGAATTTCTCTATATTTCTCTTTGTCGATTGTTTTGGGTTTTTAATTAACTTGATTTTTGACTTTTTATTTTAGAAACCTAATTCACCCCCCCTCTTAGTTTGCCATTTCGATCCTCAATTGGTATCAGAGAGAGGTCTCACATTATTTAGATTAACATCTAAGTGAGAATGGCATCTATGGGAAAGAATATCGAAGGACAATCTATTGTTCGGCCACCATTTTTTGATGGAACCGATTATCCTTTTTGGAAGATTAGAATGAAGATATTCTTTCAATCTCTAGATTTTGATGTTTGGGATATAGTCGAAAGTGGTTATATCACTCCATCAAAACCTAGAGCGGAATGGAATGAAGCGGAAAAATCTCGCTTTCAATTGAATGCTAAAGCTATCAATTCATTCCTTTGCGCTCTTAGTAGAGAAGAATTTCATCGAATCTCTATATGCACAACGGCTAAAGAGATTTGGGATAAATTAGAAGTTACTCATGAAGGTACTTCTAGGGTGAAGGAATCTAAAATAAGCATGCTCATGTCAAGTTATGAACTATTCAAAATGGAGGAAAGTGAATCCATTTCGAATATGTTCACAAGATTTACTAACATTGTGAATAGCTTGAAAGCCTTAGGTAAGGATTTTCCTCAATCGGACTTGGTGCGAAAACTTCTTCGAGTACTACCAAGAAGTTGGATACCTAAGGTTACGGCTATCCAAGAAGCTCATGACTTGGACCAAGTAAAGATTGATGAACTTGTCGGATCTCTCATGGCGCATGAACAACGCCTCAAGGAGTATGACAACGAAGTAGCTCCCGAGAAAAAGAAAAGCCTTGCACTTAAAGGAGTCGTTGCTTCCGATAGTGAAGATGACGAAGAAGGTTCGAGCGAAGAAATTGCTATGATTTCAAAGAGGTTCGACCACTAATAAAGAAGCGCAACTTGAGGAGACCTAAGCGAGACGGGTTTAAAGGTGAAGGATTCAAGAAAGGAATCATTTGCTACAATTGCAACAAACCGGGGCATTTAAAAAGTGAATGCACTCTTCCTATCAAACCCTTCAAGAAAGACAAGAAAAAGAAGGCTTTCAATGCACTAAATTGGGACGCCCACGACGAATCTAGCGATGACGAGTCGGAAAAAGAAGTTGCCCAAATTTGCCTTATGGCTTTTGAAGATGAGGTAAATAATTTAAGTTATGATGAACTTTTAGAAGCTTTCTTTTCTTTATATGATGATTTACAAAGTTTGGGTCCTAAATATACATCTCTTAAAAGGCAAAATGCTTTATTAGAGATGAAAGTTAACAACTTAAAATCTTCAACTTCAAACCCTTCTTTGGTACTTGAAAGTGAAAACTCTTTACTTAAGAAAGAGCTCACACAAGTAAAAGAGACATGTTGTAGTCTCACTCATGAAAATGAAGTATTAAAGAAGAAGCTTGAAGGTCAAAATTTTAAGTCAAACTTCTATTGTAACAATCAACTTGAGAAGCTTCAAAGTGAAAACCAACAACTCAAAGTTGGCTTAGGTGAGTCTAAGAAAACTCTTGAGAAATTTGTTGGTGGAACTAAGTATCTAAATATGATACTTGGAAGTCAAGTTGTAAACTTTCAAAAGTTTGGGATAGGTTATGTACCTAATCCAAACAATGTTAAATTAACAAAAACCAAAAGAAAGGTCTTTGTTAAAAGCTCAAATCAAAACCCAACTTTACATTGTTCCTATTGTAATATTAGAGGACATCATACATCTTCTTGTAAATATAAGAAAAATCCTAAACTTAACCAAATTTGGGTTGTGAAAGGTTTATCTAACTTAAAAGGACCCAATCTCACTTGGGTACCAAAGTTAAAAACTTGATTTGTTTTTGTAGGTGCGTCTCCAATCAAAAGGTGCAAGCAACAAATGGTATTTAGATAGTGGATGCTCAAGACATATGACTTGGGATCAAACCAAGTTTAAATCTATTGAAATGAAAGATGGAGGATTTGTCACCTTTGGAGACAACACAAAAGGAAAGATCATTGGAATCGGCACTATTGGTAATGAAAAGGTTAATATTTCTAATGTTCTTTTAGTTGATGGTCTTAAGCATAATTTACTAAGCATTAGTCAATTATGTGCCAAAGGCTATTTTGTTAAGTTTGTAGCATCTCATTGTAGTATTCTTGATCCATCTACTAATGAGGTAGCTTTTATGGGATTTAGATCCAAGAATGTTTATAGCGTTGATTTAGGCAACCTCTCCCATGAAGGAGAAAAATGTTTTTCGGCTCAATCTAACGAAGCTTGGCGTTGGCATAAAGGTTAGCACATGCTAGTATGGACTCTCTTTCAAAACTTTCTAAAAGAAAACTAGTAAAAGGTTTACCTAAAATAGATTATGCCAAAAGTGAGGTTTGTGATGCTTGTGCTCAAGCTAAACAAGTAAAATCATCTTTTAAATCTAAAAATGTTGTCTCCACTATTAGGCCATTGGAATTGATTCACATGGATCTCTTTGGACCAATTGATGTCACTAGCCTTGGTGGAAGCAACTATGTTTTTGTAATTGTTGATGATTACTCTAGATTTACTTGGACTTTATTTTTAAGACACAAGTATGACACTTTTAAATCCTTCAAAGACTTTGTCTATCGTGTTCAAAATGAAAAGTGTTGTGTGATTTCCAAAATTAGAAGTGATCATGGTGGTGAATTTGAAAATCACAACTTTGAAGAGTTTTGCAATGAATTGGGAATAGAACATCAATTTGCTACTCCTCGAACACCTCAACAAAATGGGGTTGTTGAACGCAAAAATAGATCTCTTCAAGAAATGGCTAGATCTATGTTAATTGAGGGGGAGTTGCCTAAGTATTTTTGGGCGAAAGCGTAAACACGGCTTGCTATATTATGAACCGTGTTCTAATTCGACCAATTCTTGAGAAAACTCCTTTCGAATTGTGGCATGATAGAATTCCCAATATTGGTTACTTCAAGATCTTTGGTTGTAAATGCTTCATTTTGAACACAAAAGACAAGTTGGGAAAGTTTGATGCTAAATCCGATGAAGCAATATTCTTGGGCTATTCCTCTATTAGTAAAGCTTATCGAGTTTATAATCGACGAACTTTAGTAATTGAGGAAAGTATGCATGTTCTTTTTGAAGAATTTAAAGGCAAGGATATCTCTTTTGAAGATGATCTTCTTGACTTTGAAAAGCTAAACATAAACTCCACACCTCAAGATGTTGAACAATCTAAGGAAGTTGAGAAGTTCATTTCCAAAGATAATGAACCTACTCCTCTACCTAAAGTGTGGAAATTTGCTACTTATCATCCCAAGGACTCCATTATTGGAGATCCAAGTCAAACGGTCAAGACAAGATCTTCTTTAAGATTACTTTGTGACCATTTGGCTTTCATATCTCAAATTGAACCTAAAAATTTTGTTGAAGCTAGCAATGATGAATATTGGCTCATTGCGATGCAAGATGAACTCAACCAATTTGAGAGGAACCAAGTTTGGACGCTTGTGGAAAGACCAAGTGATCATACCGTTATTGACACTAAATGGGTCTTCCGAAACAAGCGAGATGAATCGGGTGTCGTGGTTCGAAACAAGGCTAGACTAGTGGCCCAAGGTTTCAACCAAATTGAAGGAATTGATTTTGATGAAACTTTTGCACCGGTTGCTCGACTTGAAGCTATTCGAATTCTTTTGGCATTTGCCTCTTACATGAACTTCAAGTTATTTCAAATGGATGTTAAAAGTGCTTTCTTAAATGGATTTATTTCCGAAGAAGTCTATGTTGAGCAACCACCCGGTTTTGAAAAGCACGACTTTCCGGATCATGTTTTTAAACTTTCAAAAGCACTTTATGGTTTAAAGCAAGCTCCTAGAGCTTGGTATGAAAGACTTAGCACTTTTCTCACTTCAAATAATTTCACAAGAGGAAAAATTGACACTACACTATTTATTAAGATAAAGGACAATGATCTTCTCATTGTTCAAATTTATGTGGATGATATTATATTTGGTGCTACTAACGAATCTCTTTGCAAGGAATTTTCTACACTAATGCAAAATGAGTTTGAAATGAGCATGATGGGCGAACTCTCATTCTTCCTTGGACTCCAAGTCAAACAAATGAAGGATGGAATCTTCATTAATCAAGCCAAATATGCAAAAGACCTAATCAAAAGATTTGGCTTGGAAAGCTCAAAAGAAACAAGCACTCCAATGAGTGCGCAACTAAACTTGACAAGGATTAAAAAGGCAAGGATGTTGACATCAAGCTCTTAGGTATGATTGGTAGTTTACTTTAACTTACCGCAAGTGGGCCGGACATTATGTTTGTGTTTGCTTATGTGCTCGGTTTCAAGCTCAACCTAAGGAGTCACATTTAGTAGCCGTAAAGAGAATTCTTAGATATGTTAAGGGGACTCTCAACTTAGGATTATGGTATCCCAAGGGCACTAGTTTTGATCTCATTGGCTTTTCGGATGCGACTTTGCCGGATGCAAAGTTGATCGGAAAAGTACTAGTGGGACTTGTCAATTTCTTGGTCACTCCTTAGTCTCATGGTCTTCGAAAAAGCAAAATTCGGTTGCACTCTCAACCGCCAAGCGAAGTACATTGCGGCGGGTTGTTGTTGTGCACAAATTTTATGGATGAAACAAACCCTTGAGGACTTTGGAGTGCATCTAAAACAAGTTCCAATCAAATGTGACAATACTAGTGCTATCAACCTATCTAGAAATCCTATTCAACATTCTAGAACTAAACATATTGAGATTAGACATCATTTTATTAGAGATCACATTCAAAAAGGAGATGTTACTATAGATTTTGTGGACACTCATCATCAATTAGCGGATATTTTCACTAAACCCCTTAGTGAGGATAGATTCACTCTACTTAGAAGAGAATTAGGAATGATTGATTTGAATGCTTGATTCTCTCTTTTATGCTCTTATCCCTTTGTGCTACTTTTCTTTTATGCTTTTTTATGATGACAAAGGGGGAGAGAAACTTGATGTGATATTTTTTTGTGTTGAATGCTTATACTTTGTACACACTTTGATTCATGATGATCCTATGCATTGTATACACTTTGATTTATGATATTTGTTGCTAAATTTATGCATATATTTAGGGGGAGCATTCTACTCTTTTGAATCTTATATCACATTATTTGTCATCATCAAAAAGGGGGAGATTGTTGGCCTAGTGGCCCTAATATTGTATTAGATTTTGATGATAACAAATAATCACTTTTATTGGACTAATCTCTTATCTTGAGCTTTGTGTTTTAGATCTTTCTATCTTCAAAAGGACTCAAGATGGGCAATCCTCTAAGTATCAAACTTCACCTATTGAAGCTACATTTGCTTCTTTTGTCAAATTGACAAACTCACTCTCTCTACTTTTACATGAATTAAAATCTTAATTAGAGTGAGATATTTTGAGCTAAATTTAATCTTTTCAATTGTCACCTTATAAAGCGCTCAAATCTAAGTTACATTCGAGTTTTGATTTACGGACTACGTTACAGGCGACCTAAAGTGGATCCGAATGTTACATTTATTTTTGGATGCGCTCATTGATCGAAGAAGTCCGGAGAGATTTTACCATTTACGGCGCCGGAAATACATTCGATCGTAGGAATATTTGACTTGGCGAGTTGCGTGTTACGGGTATGCGACGATACGGTCGAAAGTTGACGCGATGCGAGCGGCGCAACGGCGCGAGTTCAAAGTTACGGCGCAAGTACGGGCGCCCACAAATTCTACGGAAGCCACTGTCAAGTGTCGGAGAAAACGGCGCGCGGGTCCAATCTGTCGAAAAAGTCTGCAGCGCAAGTACGGGCGCCGCAAAGTTCGGGCGCCGCAAATTTCTGGAAGCCACTGTCATTTACGCCGAGAGAAAGTGGCGGCGGCACGCGAGCGGCACGAGCAACACGGCGCGGCGCGCGGCGCGCGCAAGTACGAGCGCCGCAAATCTGACAGGGCGCCGCAAATCTGACGGACGGTTCACGAAATTCGGCGCACGCGGGCGACGGGCGATTGGAGCGCGGTGCGCGTGCAAAAGTTTAGGCGCCGGAAATGACTTTAGGGCGCCGAAAGTGCAACTTCCGGGGAGGCCGAGGCTATAAATAGATGACTCTTTGGTATCTCAAAGCATCTCCTTGCACTTCATTTTTAAGCTAAAAACTTGACATTTTAAAACACTTAGCTCTCAATTCTCTCTCTTAACTTGAGTGAAATTGTAGTGAGATTTATTCTTGTAAAAAGAGAGAGAGGCAAAGTCTTGAAGCTTGATAAGAAGAAGGTATTGGTGTGAAGGCGTGGTGCTTGACCGCAAAAGCATCAACTAGTGGAGATCAAACTTTCTCTTGCGTTGAGAAGTTGGCGGGGACGTAAGCAAAGTCGAACCTCGAAACAAATCGGCCGTGTGCTTTCTTGAGTTTGAATTTCTCTATATTTCTCTTTGTCGATTGTTTTGGGTTTTTAATTAACTTGATTTTTGACTTTTTATTTTAGAAACCTAATTCACCCCCCCTCTTAGTTTGCTATTTCGATCCTCAGTGTGAATTCTGGCTTCGAGAAGTGGCTTTTCTGGGACATGTGATTTCAGGATCAGGCATAGCCGTGGATCCTAGGAAGATAGAAGCCATTCAGGATTGGCCAAGGCAGACGAGCGTCACGAGATCGGGAGTTTCCTTGGTTTGGCCGGCTACTACCGCAGTTCGTGGAGGGCTTTGCGAAGTTATCTACTCCCCTCACGAGGCTCACGCACAAAGGAGCTAAATTCATTTGGAATGATGCGTGTGAAAAGAGCTTTCAAGAGTTGAAGCTGAGATTGACGACCGCTCCAATCCTCACATTACCTATTGCTGGAGCAGGGTATGTGGTTTATAGTGATGCATCTCTTAACGGATTGGGTTGTGTTTTGATGCAGGGTGACAAGGTGATCGCGTATGCATCTCGCCAATTAAAGGAATATGAGAAGAACTATCCTACACACGACTTGGAGTTGGCGGCCGTGGTCTTTGCATTGAAGCTATGGCGCCACTATTTGTATGGCGAGCGGTGCGAGGTCTATACGGATCACAAGAGCTTGAAGTATCTTTTCACTCAGAAGGAGTTGAACTTGAGACAGCGCGGATGGTTGGAGCTCTTCAAAGATTATGATTTCACTATTCTTTACCACCGGGCAAGGCTAACGTGGTGGCGGATGCGCTAAGTCGGAAATCTACCGAGAACTTAGCGATGCATGTTGTTACTCAACCACAGTTGTTCGAGCAGATGAAGCGGTTGGAGTTGGAGGTAGTGACTCCCGATACGCCTATGCGGCTGATGACTATGGTGGTGCAACCTACTCTTATGGATAGAATTAAAGAGAAGCAAGCTCTTGACTTAGAGTTGCAAAAGATTCGAGACAAAATGGTTGATGGTTGCAGGTGACTTCCTTGTGGATGATCGGGGAGTGATGCGCTTTGGTGGACGGAGTTGTGTGCCGGCAGATAAGGGACTTAGAGAGGACATACTTCAGGAGGCACACCTGGCACCTTATGCTATTCATCCGGGAGGCACCAAAATGTACACGGACTTGAGGTTACTCTATTGGTGGCCTGGGATGAAGAAGGATGTTGGCGAGTTTGTTGCTAGATGTTTAACTTGCCAACACGTGAAAGGCGAGCATCGAGTTCCGGCGGGAAAACTTGAGTTTGCCTATTCCGTGTGGAAGTGGGAGAAGATCACCATGGACTTCGTGTTGGATTGCCTCGCTCTCAAGCGGGGCATGATGCTATTTGGGTGATCGTGGATAGGTTGACGAAGTCGGCGCACTTTATACCTATCCATACTACTTGGGCTGGAGAGAAGCTCGCACAAGTGTACCTTGATGAGATTGTGCGATTTCATGGAGTACCTACATCGATCGTATCTGACAGGGACACACGCTTTGTGTCACACTTCTGGAGGAGTCTACAGGACGCCTTGGGTACTAGATTGGATTTCAGCACTGCTTTCCACCCCCAAAGTGACGGGCAGTCGGAGCGCACCATACAGACTCTAGAGGACATGCTTCGAGCATGTGTGATTGACTTCCAAGGAGGATGGTCGCAGCATCTACCTATGGCGGAGTTTGCTTATAACAATAGTTATCAAGCAAGTATCAAGATGGCACCGTTTGAGGCATTATATGGGCGAAAATGTAGATCACCACTTCATTGGAGTGAAGTTGGCGAAAGATTGGCTTTAGGCCCTGAAGTGCTCCAGGAAGCAGAGGATAAAGTTCGAATCGCTCGGGAGCGACTGCGACGGCCCCGAGTAGGCGGAGGAGCTATGCGGATAAACGCCGACGAGACTTGGAGTTTCAGATTGGAGATCATGTCTTCTTGAAAGTCTCGCCATCAAAGGGGATTCGGAGATTTGGAATTCGAGGTAAGTTGAGTCCTCGATTTATTGGACCCTATGAGATCTTGGAACGTATAGGTCCGGTAGCGTATCGACTTGCTCTACCACCGAACCTATCGGGCGTGCACAACGTCTTTCATGTATCGGTCCTTCGGAAGTATATCCATGATCCGGCTCATGTATTGGAGGCTGTACCCATAGAGCTGCGGGAGGATTTGAGCTTCGAGGAGCAACCCGTGAAGATCTTGGCTCGCGAGGTGAAGAAATTGCGGAATCGGGACATTCGTGAAGGTTCTTTGGAGCAACCACGAGGAGCGAGAGGCCACGTGGGAGCACGAGAGCGCCTTTGCGGGAGCGCTATCCCCATCTCTTTCAGATGGAATCTTGAGGTATGAGTTCGCTTTAGAGTTTCGCGGACGAAACTCCTTTTAGGAGGGGTGAATGTAACATACTGAACTTCCGCAAATTGCGGAGTTCGAGTATTTGACTCTTGTTGGAGCTTTTCAGTTTTTACGGAGGGTCGTTGATTTGTGTTCGGACCTATGGCGCGTGTACCAAGGTTTGGGGATGAGTCCCAAGTCCTAAAGTCCAAAAAGTTGGATTTTAGGTGGCTCTCGGGTTGGAAATTACATTGCCTTATCTGGGTACAAAATGGTGTCTATCTGGGGTACAAAATGATGGCTATCTGTTACGAGACCAAGATTTATCTGGTATAAAGAGAGCGGACTTGGCGAACAGAGGCTCGGGTTTGGCGGTTTCGCGGGGTTTATCTGGTACAAAATGGTTTGTCTTGGTACAAAGCGGCAAAATGTGAGCGGAGGCCGAGCTGAGGGTGTTTTAGCATCTTGTTGATTCTATGAGGTTGCGACACATCGCTAGGGTTTCATTGGAGCCCTCCCTCACAGCAAGCAAGGTAGGAGACTTTCTCTCTCTAAAACCTTGTACTCTTTTGGCTTTTTTGGTGGATTGTTAGGAGATTGATCTCTCTCTTCTTCTCCTTTTGCCACCTAGAGCCATTGTCTTCTTGTTGGAGCTTGGAGCTTGCTTTTTGGAGCTTTGTGGAGGATCAAGCTTCAAGCCTAGGGCTTTTTGAGCTTGGTGTTGAGCTTCTTAGAGGTATGTGATTGATCTCTTCCCTCTAGTTTCGAATTTTGTGGGTTTTTGTGCGATGAAACCCTAGCATGGGATTCTCGGGTTAGGTTTTCGGGATTTTCGATTGAGGGTCTTTGGGACCTAATTGATGAGTTTAGAACTTTGATTTAGGTTGGATTAGAAGGACTCTAACTCCCGTTTGGAGATAAAGAGCACTTTCTTCGCATTCGGTGAGTATTCTTCACCCTTTAGTAGAGTTTCTTATTGTTTGAACTCAAAACTCATCTTTTGAGTTTGTAATTCCTATGGCATGCCTTGTAGGGTGCTAGGAGTAGGAATCGAAGCTTAGTTAGCGATTCGGATCGGCGATTTTCGCACTCGGTGGGTTTGGCTTCATGAGCATAGGAGCAAATGGCTCCTAAGTGCTTAGTTGGTTTGATTTAATTATTTTGAATGCAAATTCATGCTAAATAGATTTATTATGAATTTTGAATCACTTAAAATGCATGCCTTATGTATGATAAAATTTCCACTCTATATAGTAGAGCTATTTGGGTTAAACTGCATGCATGTGGGGGTGGTTCTTGGGGGCGCCTGGGAGTGTGCCATTTATGGTGATTTTAGCCTTGCTAATGTTAATTGAGAACATTAAACTTGTGTTGGAACTTAGAAAAGCTTAAGTGTCATCAAGCGGCACTTAACTTAGAAAACTATGAAACTGCAACATAGAGACTTGACATAGGCCTTTTGACATCTATTATTGCCATGTAGAGACATGATGACATAGAGATAGGCCTTTGGACACTTGTACATTCCATGTTAGAGACATGACGATTTGGGACTTATGACGAGTTTTGTGACTTTTGCCATTGTGCTCATTCGCACACGCTTGTGAGGTAGCTCCTGGCGGCACTCGGAGTTGGCCAACGCGTTTCTTGTATTCGCCGTGGGACAGTCTCATTCCTAGGGTGGGAATGTTGGCTACTACGGGGCCATTAGGCTCGGCATTTGGGCTAGGCAGCCTTCGGGTGGGCATCGGCCATATCGCCTTCGGGTCGGGTATAATGGTATTTAAACTTAATGTAGTTTAAAGATAATTGTGGACTTGACTAGAATAGTGAACTTGAACACTTTACTATCACTCGTGGACAATATGGGATTGGATCGGAATAGTAAACTTTAACTCTTTACTATTAATTTGTGAACATTGCTCTAGTTATGGTACTTTCTATTCATGCTTAGAATAGCTTACTTATGCAAATACATGCTAAGTAGAGATATTATGTTTAGTAGTTTACATGTTATTTACATGTTGCTTATTATCGCTCATTGTCGTTTATACTTACTTGCTTAGTTTTGGGCCTAGTGGAGCATGCAACTGAAGTCAGTAATTGCCCAGGAACTATTAATTAATAGTTCTCACGCCCTCTTTTCTAATGTGTTTCAGAGCCTTCGGCACCGGCGGAGGCAAGGGATCGTGGAAAGGGAACCGCTAGCTAGTTATCGCAGCTTTCCACCTTGTAGGGGTTTTTCTCTCTTTTTGTACTTTGGTGAGATTGAGAGAGTTTTGTATCCCTATGTAGAGACTACCCTGTACTTAGTTATAGTGGTGTTTGGATCTCTTTTTATTGTACTCTCTTTATGGTTTAGTATTAAGATTGGTGCTTTACTTTTAGTCTCTTCATTATGCTTCCTTGTATAGATTTCTAGTTGTTACACTGCTCTGATACTTCTAGATTCTTTTCATTTTGTTGGTTAATTATCGTTTTTGTTAGACGCCTTGTATGTTGTAGACATACGGCGGGTCTGGGCACGCGCCGGGCGGGCTTCCGCTGGGTCCCGGGGCGTGACAGATACATTGCCAATATACACTCTCGGGGCATAATAGAACAATATAATTAGATTTTACTATTTGTTCGATGGAATAAGAAAAAGTACTGTTTCTAAAGTTATATTGTTAGGGCGCAACTGAGTAGTCTAATGTTGTTCCGTTTTTGGTTCTTGTGAACGTAGATAACGTCTGTTTGCCAATATACACTCTCGGGCGTAATAGAATAATATAATTGGGTTTCACCCTGTTCGGTTGAATGAGAAAAAGTACTATTTCTAAAGTTATCTTGTTAGGCGCAAGTGAGTTGTCTAGGTTGTTCCGGTTTTGGTTCTTGTGAACGTAGAGAACGATACGTTGCCAATATACACTCTCGGGGCATAATAGAACAATATAATTTGGTTTCACTTTTTGTTTGTTTGAATGAGAAAAAGTACTGTTTCTAAAGTTATATTGTTAGGGCGCAACTGAGTAGTCTAATGTTGTTCCGGTTTTGGTTCTTGTGAACGTAGATCACGATACGTTGCCAATATAAACTCTCGGGGCATAATAGAATAATATAATTGGGTTTCACCTTTGTTCTGTTGAATGAGAAAAAGTACTATTTCTAAAGTTATCTTGTTAGGCGCAAGCGAGTTATCTAATGTTGTTAGATTTTGGTTCTTTTTAACGTAGACAACGATACGTTGCCAATATACACTCTCGGGGCATAATAGAATAATATAATTGGGTTTCACTCTTTGTTCGGTTGAATGATAAAAATCTTGTTTCTAAAGTTATACTGTTAGGGCGCAACTGAGTAGTCTAATGTTGTTCCGGTTTTGGTTCTTGCGAACGTAGACAACGATACGTTGCCAATATACACTCTCGGGGCATAATAGAATAATATAATTGGGTTTCACTCTTTGTTCGGTTGAATGATAAAGAAATCTTGTTTCTAAAGTTATCTTTGTTAGGCGCAACTAAGTAGTCTAATGTTGTTAGATTTTGGTTCTTGTGAACGTTGACAACGATTCGTTGCCAATATACACTCTCGGGGCATAATAGAACAATATAATTAGATTTTACTATTTGTTCGGTGGAATGAGAAAAAGTACTGTTTCTAAAGTTTTATTGTTAGGGCGCAACTGAGTAGTCTAATGTTGTTCCGTTTTTGGTTCTTGTGAACGTAGACAACGATACGTTGCCAATATACACTCTCGGGGCATAATAGAACAATATAATTGGGTTTCACCCTTTGTTCGGACGAATGAGAAAAAATACTATTTCTAAAGTTATCTTGTTAGGCGCAAGGAGTTGTCTATGTTGTTCCGTTTTTGGTTCTTGTGAACGTAGACAACGATACGTTGCCAATATACACTCTCGGGGCATAATAGAACAATATAATTGGGTTTCACTTTTTGTTCGTTTGAATGAGAAAAAGTACTGTTTCTAAAGTTATACTGTTAGGGCGCAACTGAGTAGTCTAATGTTGTTCTGGTTTTGGTTCTTGTGAACGTAGACAACGATACGTTGCCAATATACACTCTCGAGGCATAATAGAACAATATAATTAGGTTTTACTATTTGTTCGGTGGAATGAGAAAAAGTACTGTTTCTAAAGTTATACTGTTAGGGCGCAACTGAGTAGTCTAATGTTGTTCCGGTTTTGGTTCTTGTGAACGTAGACAACGATACGTTTGCCAATATACACTCTCGGGGCATAATAGAACAATATAATTGGGTTTCACCCTTTGTTCGGTCGAATGAGAAAAAGTACTATTTACGAAGTTATCTTTGTTAGGCGCAAGCGAGTTGTCTATGTTGTTCCGGTTTTGGTTCTTGTGAACGTAGACAACGAAACGTTGCCAATATACACTCTTGGGGTATAATAGAATAATATAATTGGGTTTCACTTTTTGTTCGTTTGAATGAGAAAAATCTTGTTTCTAAAGTTATCTTGTTAGGCGCAACTGAGTAGTCTAATGTTGTTCCGGTTTTGGTTCTTGTGAACGTAGACAACGATACGTTGCCAATATACACTCTCGGGGCATAATAGAACAATATAATTAGGTTTTACTATTTGTTCGGTGGAATGAGAAAAAGTACTGTTTCTAAAGTTATATTGTTAGGGCGCAACTGAGTAGTCTAATGTTGTTCCGGTTTTGGTTCTTGTGAACGTAGATCACGATACGTTGCCAATATAAACTCTCGGGGCATAATAGAATAATATAATTGGGTTTCACTCTTTGTTCGGTTGAATGATAAAAAAATCTTGTTTCTAAAGTTATCTTTGTTAGGGCGCAACTGAGTAGTCTAATGTTGTTCCGATTTTGGTTCTTGTGAACGTAGACAACGATTGGTTGCCAATATACACTCTCGGGGCATAATAGAACAATATAATTAGATTTTACTATTTGTTCGGTGGAATGAGAAAAAGTACTGTTTCTAAAGTTTTATTGTTAGGCGCAATGAGTAGTCTAATGTTGTTAGTTTTTGTTCTTGTGAACGTAGATAACGATACGTTGCCAATATACACTCTCGGGGCATAATAGAATAATATAATTTGTTTTCACTATTTGTTCGGTTGAATGAGAAAAAGTACTGTTTCTAAAGTTATACTGTTAGGGCGCAACTGAGTAGTCTAATGTTGTTCCGGTTTTGGTTCTTGTGAACGTAGACAACGATACGTTGCCAATATATACTCTCGGGGCATAATAGAACAATATAATTGGGTTTCACTTTTTGTTCGTTTGAATGAGAAAAAGTACTGTTTCTAAAGTTATATTGTTAGGCGCAAGCTGAGTAGTCTAATGTTGTTCCGGTTTTGGTTCTTGTAAACGTAGACAACGATACGTTGCCAATATAAACTCTCGAGGCATAATAGAACAATATAATTAGGTTTTACTATTTGTTCGGAGGAATTAGAAAAATCTTGTTTCTAAAGTTATATTGTTAGGGCGCAACTGAGTAGTCTAATGTTGTTCCGGTTTTGGTTCTTGTGAACGTAGATCACGATACGTTGCCAATATACACTCTCGGGGCATAATAGAATAATATAATTGGGTTTCACCCTTTGTTCGGTTGAATGAGAAAAAGTACTATTTACGAAGTTATCTTTGTTAGGCGCAAGCGAGTTGTCTATGTTGTTCGGTTTTGGTTCTTGTGAACGTAGACAATACGTTGCCAACATACATTTTTGGGGTATAATAGAATAATATAATTGGGTTTCACTTTTTGTTCGTTTGAATGAGAAAAAAATCTTGTTTCTAAAGTTATCTTGTTAGGCGCAATGAGTAGTCAAATGTTGTTCCGGTTTTGGTTCTTGTGAACGTAGACAACGATACGTTGCCAATATACACTCTCGGGGCATAATAGAACAATATAATTAGGTTTTACTATTTGTTCGGTGGAATGAGAAAAAGTACTGTTTCTAAAGTTATATTGTTAGGGCGCAACTGAGTAGTCTAATGTTGTTCCGGTTTTGGTTCTTGTGAACGTAGATCACGATACGTTGCCAATATAAACTCTCGGGGCATAATAGAATAATATAATTGGGTTTCACTCTTTGTTCGGTTGAATGAGAAAAAGTACTGTTTCTAAAGTTATACTGTTAGGCGCGAGTTGTCTATGTTGTTCGGTTTTGGATTCTTGTCAACGTAGACAACGATACGTTGCCAATATATACTCTCGGGGCATAATAGAACAATATAATTGGGTTTCACTTTTTGTTCGTTTGAATGAGAAAAATCTTGTTTCTAAAGTTATCTTTGTTAGGCGCAAGCGAGCGATCTAAGTTGTTCGGTTTTGGTTCTTGTGAACGTAGACAACGATACGTTGCCAATATACACTCTCGAGGCATAATAGAACAATATAATTAGGTTTTACTATTTGTTCGGTGGAATGAAAAAAAAAATCTTGTTTCTAAAGTTATCTTTGTTAGGCGCAAGTGAGTAGTCTAATGTTGTTCCGTTTTTGGTTCTTGTGAACGTAGATAACGATACGTTGCCAATATACACTCTCGGGGCATAATAGAATAATATAATTGGGTTTCACCCTTTGTTCGGTTGAATGAGAAAAAGTACTATTTATGAAGTTATCTTTGTTAGGCGCAAGCGAGTTGTCTATGTTGTTCGGTTTTAGTTCTTGTGAACGTAGACAAAGATACGTTGCCAATATACACTCTTTTGGTATAATAATACAATATAATTGGGTTTCACTTTTTGTTCGTTTGAATGAGAAAAAGTACTGTTTCTAAAGTTATATTGTTAGGGCGCAACTGAGTAGTCTAATGTTGTTCCGGTTTTGGTTCTTGTGAACGTAGACAACGATACGTTGCCAATATACACTCTCGGAGCATAATAGAACAATATAATTGGGTTTCACTCTTTGTTCGGTCGAATGAGAAAAAGTACTGTTTCTAAAGTTATACTGTTAGGGCGCAACTGAGTAGTCTAATGTTGTTCCGGTTTTGGTTCTTGTGAACGTAGATCACGATACGTTGCCAATATAAACTCTCGGGGCATAATAGAATAATATAATTGGGTTTCACTCTTTGTTCGGTGGAATGAGAAAAAGTTCTGTTTCTAAAGTTATATTGTTAGGCGCAAGTAGTCTAATGTTGTTCGGTTTGGTTCTTGTGAACGTAGACAACGATACATTGCCAATATACACTCTCGGGGCATAATAGAACAATATAATTAGATTTTACTATTTGTTCGATGGAATAAGAAAAATCTTGTTTCTAAAGTTATATTGTTAGGCGCGAGTAGTCTAATGTTGTTAGTTTTTGGTTCTTGTGAACGTAGACAACGATACGTTGCCAATATACACTCTCGGGGCATAATAGAACAATATAATTGGGTTTCACTATTTGTTCGGTTGAATGAGAAAAAGTACTGTTTCTAAAGTTATACTGTTAGGGCGCAACTGAGTAGTCTAATGTTGTTCCGGTTTTGGTTCTTGTGAACGTAGAGAACGATACGTTGCCAATATACACTCTCGGGGCATAATAGAACAATATAATTGGGTTTCACTTTTTGTTTGTTTGAATGAGAAAAAGTACTGTTTCTAAAGTTATATTGTTAGGGCGCAACTGAGTAGTCTAATGTTGTTCCGTTCTTGGTTCTTGTGAACGTAGATCTGGATACGTTGCCAATATACACTCTCGGGGCATAATAGAATAATATAATTGGGTTTCACCTTTGTTACATTGAATAAGAAAAAGTACTATTTCTAAAGTTATCTTGTTAGGCGCAAGTGAGGTATCTAATGTTGTTCCGATTTTGGTTCTTGTGAACGTAGACAACGATACGTTGCCAATATACACTCTCGGGGCATAATAGAATAATATAATTGGGTTTCACTCTTTGTTCGGTTGAATGATTAAAAGTACTGTTTCTAAAGTTATACTGTTAGGGCGCAACTGAGTAGTCTAATGTTGTTCTGGTTTTGGTTCTTGTGAACGTAGACAACGATACGTTGCCAATATACACTCTCGGGGCATAATAGAATAATATAATTGGGTTTCACTCTTTGTTCGGTTGAATGATACAAAGTACTGTTTCTAAAGTTATACTGTTAGGGCGCAACTGAGTAGTCTAATGTTGTTCCGGTTTTGGTTCTTGTGAACGTAGACAACGATTCGTTGCAAATATACACTCTCGGGGCATAATAGAACAATATAATTAGATTTTACTATTTGTTCGGTGGAATGAGAAAAAGTACTGTTTCTAAAGTTATATTGTTAGGGCGCAACAGAGTAGTCTAATGTTGTTCCGTTTTTGGTTCTTGTGAACGTAGATAACGATACGTTGCCAATATACACTCTCGGGGCATAATAGAATAGTATAATTGGGTTTCACCCTTTGTTCGGTTGAATGAGAAAAAGTACTATTTCTAAAGTTATACTGTTAGGGCGCAACTGAGTTGTCTATGTTGTTCCGGTTTTGATTCTTGTGAACGTAGACAACGATACGTTGCCAATATATACTCTCGGGGCATAATAGAATAATATAATTGGGTTTCACTTTTTGTTCGTTTGAATGAGAAAAAGTATTGTTTCTAAAGTTATACTGTTAGGGCGCAACTGAGTAGTCTAATGTTGTTCCGGTTTTGGTTCTTGTGAACGTAGACAACGATACGTTGCCAATATACACTCTCGAGGCATAATAGAACAATATAATTAGGTTTTACTATTTGTTCGGTGGAATGAGAAAAAGTTCTGTTTCTAAAGTTATATTGTTAGGGCGCAACTGAGTAGTCTAATGTTGTTCCGGTTTTGGTTCTTGTGAACGTAGATCACGATACGTTGCCAATATAAACTCTCGGGGCATAATAGAATAATATAATTGGGTTTCACTCTTTGTTCGGTGGAATGAGAAAAAGTTCTGTTTCTAAAGTTATATTGTTAGGGCGCAACTGAGTAGTCTAATGTTGTTCCGGGTTTGGTTCTTGTGAACGTAGACAACGATACATTGCCAATATACACTCTCGGGGCATAATAGAACAATATAATTAGATTTTACTATTTGTTCGATGGAATAAGAAAAATCTTGTTTCTAAAGTTATACTGTTAGGGCGCAACTGAGTAGTCTAATGTTGTTCCGTGTTTGGTTCTTGTGAACGTAGACAACGATACGTTGCCAATATACACTCTCGGGGCGTAATAGAATAATATAATTGGGTTTCACCCTCTGTTCGGTTGAATGAGAAAAAGTACTATTTCTAAAGTTATACTGTTAGGGCGCAACTGAGTTGTCTATGTTGTTTCGGTTTTGGTTCTTGTGAACGTAGAGAACGATACGTTGCCAATATACACTCTCGGGGCATAATAGAACAATATAATTGGGTTTCACTTTTTGTTTGTTTGAATGAGAAAAAGTACTGTTTCTAAAGTTATATTGTTAGGCGCAACTGAGTAGTCTAATGTTGTTCCGGTTTTGGTTCTTGTGAACGTAGATCACGATACGTTGCCAATATAAACTCTCGGGGCATAATAGAATAATATAATTTGGTTTCACCTTTGTTGTTGAATGAGAAAAAGTACTATTTCTAAAGTTATCTTGTTAGGCGCAAGCGAGGTATCTAATGTTGTTAGATTTTGGTTCTTTTTAACGTAGACAACGATACGTTGCCAATATACACTCTCGGGGCATAATAGAATAATATAATTGGGTTTCACTCTTTGTTCGGTTGAATGATAAAGAAATCTTGTTTCTAAAGTTATAATGTTAGGCGCAAGAGTAGTCTAATGTTGTTACGGTTGTGGTTCTTGTGAACGTAGACAACGATACGT
This sequence comes from Aechmea fasciata, assembly GCA_025177825.1. Taxonomy (NCBI): domain Eukaryota; kingdom Viridiplantae; phylum Streptophyta; class Magnoliopsida; order Poales; family Bromeliaceae; genus Aechmea; species Aechmea fasciata. The sequence goes on from CM045938.1 coordinate 1,012,761, forward strand.
TGCCAATATACACTCTCGGGGCATAATAGAACAATATAATTGGGTTTCACTCTTTGTTCGGTTGAATGAGAAAAAGTACTGTTTCTAAAGTTATATTGTTAGGCGCAAGGAGTAGTCTAATGTTGTTCGGTTTGGTTCTTGTGAACGTTGACAACGATTCGTTGCCAATATACACTCTCGGGGCATAATAGAACAATATAATTAGATTTTACTATTTGTTCGGTGGAATGAGAAAAATCTTGTTTCTAAAGTTTTATTGTTAGGCGCAAGCGAGTAGTCTAATGTTGTTAGTTTTTGGTTCTTGTGAACGTAGATAACGATACGTTGCCAATATACACTCTCGGGGCATAATAGAATAATATAATTGGGTTTCACCCTTTGTTCGGTTGAATGAGAAAAAGTACTGTTTCTAAAGTTATACTGTTAGGGCGCAACTGAGTAGTCTAATGTTGTTCCGGTTTTGGTTCTTGTGAACGTAGACAACGATACGTTGCCAATATATACTCTCGGGGCATAATAGAACAATATAATTGGGTTTCACTTTTTGTTCGTTTGAATGAGAAAAAGTACTGTTTCTAAAGTTATACTGTTAGGGCGCAACTGAGTAGTCTAATGTTGTTCCGGGTTTGGTTCTTGTGAACGTAGACAACGATACGTTGCCAATATACACTCTCGGGGCATAATAGAACAATATAATTAGGTTTTACTCTTTGTTCGGTGGAATGAGAAAAAGTACTGTTTCTAAAGTTATATTGTTAGGGCGCAACTGAGTAGTCTAATGTTGTTTCGGTTTTGGTTCTTGTGAACGTAGATCACGATACGTTGCCAATATACACTCTCGGGGCATAATAGAATAATATAATTGGTTTTCACCCTTTGTTACATTGAATGAGAAAAAGTACTATTTCTAAAGTTATCTTGTTAGGCGCAAGTAGTTATCTAATGTTGTTCGATTTTGGTTCTTGTGAACGTAGACAACGATACGTTGCCAATATACACTCTCGGGGCATAATAGAATAATATAATTGGGTTTCACTCTTTGTTCGGTTGAATGATTAAAAGTACTGTTTCTAAAGTTATACTGTTAGGGCGCAACTGAGTAGTCTAATGTTGTTACGTTTTGGTTCTTGCGAACGTAGACAACGATACTTTGCCAATATACACTCTCGGGCATAATAGAATAATATAATTGGGTTTCACTCTTTGTTCGGTTGAATGATAAAAAATCTTGTTTCTAAAGTTATCTTTGTTAGGCGCAAGAGTAGTCTAATGTTGTTCGGTTTTGGTTCTTGTGAACGTTGACAACGATTCGTTGCCAATATACTCTCTCGGGACATAATAGAAAAATATAATTGGGTTTCACTCTTTGTTCGTTTGAATGAGAAAAAGTACTGTTTCTAAAGTTATATTGTTAGGGCGCAACTGAGTAGTCTAATGTTGTTCCGGGTTTGGTTCTTGTGAACGTAGACAACGATACATTGCCAATATACACTCTCGGGACATAATAGAACAATATAATTAGATTTTACTATTTGTTCGGTGGAATGAGAAAAAGTACTGTTTCTAAAGTTATACTGTTATGGCGCAACTGAGTAGTCTAATGTTGTTCCGGTTTTGGTTCTTGTGAACGTAGACAACGATACAGTTCCGATATACACTCTCGGGGCATAATAGAATAATATAATTGGGTTTCACCCTTTGTTCGATTGAATGAGAAAAAGTACTATTTACGAAGTTATCTTGTTAGGCGCAGAGTTGTCTATGTTGTTAGGTTTTGGTTCTTGTGAACGTAGACAACGATACGTTGCCAATATACACTCTCGGGGCATAATAGAACAATATAATTAGGTTTTACTTTTTGTTCGTTTGAATGAGAAAAAGTACTGTTTATAAAGTTATGTTGTTAGGGCGCAACTGAGTAGTCTAATGTTGTTCCGGGTTTGGTTCTTGTGAACGTAGACAACGATACTTTGCCAATATACACTCTCGGGACATAATAGAACAATATAATTAGATTTTACTATTTGTTCGGTGGAATGAGAAAAAGTACTGTTTCTAAAGTTATATTGTTATGGCGCAACTGAGTAGTCTAATGTTGTTAGTTTTTGGTTCTTGTGAACGTAGATAACGATACTGTTGCCAATATACACTCTCGGGGCATAATAGAATAATATAATTGGGTTTCACCCTTTGTTCGGTTGAATGAGAAAAAGTACTATTTCTAAAGTTATCTTTGTTAGGGGCGCAAGTTTTCTATGTTGTTCCGGTTTTGGTTCTTGTGAACGTAGACAACGATACGTTGCCAATATATACTCTCGGGGCATAATAGAACAATATAATTGGGTTTCACTTTTTGTTCGTTTGAATGAGAAAAATCTTTGTTTCTAAAGTTATCTTGTTAGGCGCAAGTGAGTAGTCTAATGTTGTTCCGGTTTTGGTTCTTGTGAACGTAGACAACGATACGTTGCCAATATACACTCTCGGGGCATAATAGAACAATATAATTGGGTTTCACCCTCTGTTCGGTTGAATGAGAAAAAGTACTGTTTCTAAAGTTATCTTTAGGCGCAATGAGTTGTCTATGTTGTTCGGTTTTGGTTCTTGTGAACGTAGAGAACGATACGTTGCCAATATACACTCTCGGGGCATAATAGAACAATATAATTGGGTTTCACTTTTTGTTTGTTTGAATGAGAAAAATCTTGTTTCTAAAGTTATATTGTTAGGCGCAGAGTAGTCTAATGTTGTTCCGGTTTTGGTTCTTGTGAACGTAGATCACGATACGTTGCCAATATAAACTCTCGGGGCATAATAGAATAATATAATTGGGTTTCACCTTTGTTCTGGTGAATGAGAAAAAATACTATTTCTAAAGTTATACTGTTAGGGCGCAACTGAGTTATCTAATGTTGTTCCGATTTTGGTTCTTTTTAACGTAGACAACGATACGTTGCCAATATACACTCTCGGGGCATAATAGAATAATATAATTAGGTTTCACTCTTTGTTCGGTTGAATGATAAAGAAATCTTGTTTCTAAAGTTATACTGTTAGGGCGCAACTGAGTAGTCTAATGTTGTTCTGGTTTTGGTTCTTGCGAACGTAGACAACGATACGTTGCCAATATACACTCTCGGGGCATAATAGAATAATATAATTGGGTTTCACTCTTTGTTCGGTTGAATGATAAAAAGTACTGTTTCTAAAGGTATCTTGTTAGGCGGCGAGTTGTCTAATGTTGTTCCGGTTTTGGTTCTTGTGAACGTAGACAACGATACGTTGCCAATAAACACTCTCGGGGCATAATAGAACAATATAATTAGATTTTACTATTTGTTCGGTGGAATGAGAAAAAGTACTGTTTCTAAAGTTATACTGTTAGGGCGCAACTGAGTAGTCTAATGTTGTTCCGTTTTTGGTTCTTGTGAACGTAGACAACGATATGCTGCCAATATACACTCTCGGGGCATAATAGAATAATATAATTGGGTTTCACTCTTTGTTCGGTTGAATGAGAAAAAGTACTGTTTCTAAAGTTATACTGTTAGGGCGCAACTGAGTTGTCTATGTTGTTCCGGTTTTGGTTCTTGTGAACGTAGACAACGATACGTTGCCAATATATACTCTCGGGGCATAATAGAACAATATAATTGGGTTTCACTTTTTGTTCGTTTGAATGAGAAAAATCTTGTTTCTAAAGTTATCTTGTTAGGCGCAATGAGTAGTCTAATGTTGTTCCGGTTTTGGTTCTTGTGAACGTAGACAACGATACGTTGCCAATATACACTCTCGGGGCGTAATAGAATAATATAATTGGGTTTCACCCTCTGTTCGGTTGAATGAGAAAAAGTACTATTTCTAAAGTTATCTTTGTTAGGCGCAAGCGAGTTGTCTATGTTGTTCCGGTTTTGGTTCTTGTGAACGTAGACAACGATACGTTGCCAATATTCACTCTCGGGGCATAATAGAACAATATAATTGGGTTTCACTCTTTGTTCGGTTGAATGAGAAAAAGTACTGTTTCTAAAGTTATACTGTTAGGGCGCAACTGAGTAGTCTAATGTTGTTCCGGTTTTGGTTCTTGTGAACGTAGATCACGATACGTTGCCAATATAAACTCTCGGGGCATAATAGAATAATATAATTGGGTTTCACTCTTTGTTGTTGAATAAGAAAAAGTACTGTTTCTAAAGTTATTCTGTTAGGGCGCAACTGAGTAGTCTAATGTTGTTCCGGTTTTGGTTCTTGTGAACGTAGACAACGATACGTTGCGAATATACACTCTCGGGGCATAATAGAATAATATAATTGGGTTTCACTCTTTGTTCGGTTGAATGAGAAAAAGTACTGTTTCTAATGTTATCTTTGTTAGGCGCAGGAGTAGTCTAATGTTGTTCTGGTTTTGGTTCTTCCGAACGTAGACAACGATACGTTGCCAATATACACTCTCGGGGCATAATAGAATAATATAATTGGGTTTCACTCTTTGTTCGGTTGAATGATTAAAGAAATCTTGTTTCTAAAGTTATCTTGTTAAGGCGGCGAGTTGTCTAATGTTGTTCGGTTTGGTTCTTGTGAACGTTGACAACGATTCGTTGCCAATAAACACTCTCGGGGCATAATAGAACAATATAATTAGGTTTTACTTTTTGTTCGATTGAATGGGAAAAAGTACTGTTTCTAAAGTTATACTGTTAGGGCGCAACTGAGTAGTCTAATGTTGTTCCGGTTTTGGTTCTTGTGAACGTAGACAACGATACGTTGCCAATATACACTCTCGGGGCATAATAGAATAATATAATTGGGTTTCACCCTTTGTTCGGTTGAATGAGAAAAAGTACTATTTCTAAAGTTATCTTTGTTAGGCGCAAGAGTTGTCTATGTTGTTCGGTTTTGATTCTTGTGAACGTAGACAACGATACGTTGCCAATATATACTCTCGGGGCATAATAGAACAATAAGATAGGGTTTCACTTTTTGTTCGTTTGAATGAGAAAAAATCTTGGTTGTAAAGTTATCTTGTTAGGCGCAAGAGTAGTCTAATGTTGTTCGGTTTTGGTTCTTGTGAACGTAGACAACGATACGTTGCCAATATACACTCTCGGGCGTAATAGAATAATATAATTGGGTTTCACCCTACGTTCGGTTGAATGAGAAAAAGTACTATTTCTAAAGTTATCTTTGTTAGGCGCAATGAGTTGTCTATGTTGTTCGGTTTTGGTTCTTGTGAACGTAGACAACGATACGTTGCCAATATACACTCTCGGGGCATAATAGAACAATATAATTGGGTTTCACTTTTTGTTTGTTTGAATGAGAAAAAGTACTGTTTCTAAAGTTATATTGTTAGGGCGCAACTGAGTAGTCTAATGTTGTTCCGGTTTTGGTTCTTGTGAACGTAGATCACGATACGTTGCCAATATAAACTCTCGGGGCATAATAGAATAATATAATTGGGTTTCACCTTTGGTTTGTTGAATGAGAAAAAATACTATTTCTAAAGTTATCTTGTTAGGCGCAAGCGAGTTATCTAATGTTGTTCGATTTTGGTTCTTTTTAACGTAGACAACGATACGTTGCCAATATACACTCTCGGGGCATAATAGAACAATATAATTAGGTTTCACTCTTTTTTCGGTTGAATGATAAAAAATCTTGTTTCTAAAGTTATACTGTTAGGGCGCAACTGAGTAGTCTAATGTTGTTCCGGTTTTGGTTCTTGCGAACGTAGACAACGATACGTTGCCAATATACACTCTCGGGGCATAATAGAAAAATATAATTGGGTTTCACTCTTTGTTCGGTTGAATGAAAAAAATTACTGTTTCTAAAGTTATTATGTAAGGTACCAACTGAGGGGTCTAATGTTATTCCAGTTTTGGCTCTTGTGAACGTTGACAACGATTCGTTGCCAATAAACACTCTCGGGGCATAATAGAACAATATAATTAGATTTTACTATTTGTTCGGTGGAATGAGAAAAATCTTGTTTCTAAAGTTTTATTGTTAGGCGCAAGAGTAGTCTAATGTTGTTAGTTTTGGTTCTTGTGAACGTAGATAACGATCTGTTGCCAATATACACTCTCGGGGCATAATAGAATAATATAATTGGGTTTCACCCTTTGTTCGGTTGAATGAGAAAAAGTACTATTTCTGAAGTTATACTGTTAGGGCGCAACTGAGTTGTCTATGTTGTTCCGGTTTTGGTTCTTGTGAACGTAGACAACGATACGTTGCCAATATATACTCTCGGGGCATAATAGAACAATATAATTGGGTTTCACTTTTTGTTCGGCTGAATGAGAAAAATCTTTGTTTCTAAAGTTATATTGTTAGGCGCAAGAGTAGTCTAATGTTGTTCGGTTTTGGTTCTTGTGAACGTAGATCACGATACGTTGCCAATATACACTCTCGGGGCATAATAGAATAATATAATTGGGTTTCACCCTTTGTTACGTTGAATGAGAAAAAGTACTATTTCTAAAGTTATCTTGTTAGGCGCAATGAGTTATCTAATGTTGTTCCGGTTTTGGTTCTTGTGAACGTAGACAACGATACGTTGCCAATATACACTCTCGGGGCATAATAGAACAATATAATTGGGTTTCACTCTTTATTCGGTTGAATGAGAAAAAGTACTGTTTCTAAAGTTATACTGTTAGGGCGCAACTGAGTAGTCTAATGTTGTTCCGGTTTTGGTTCTTGTGAACGTAGACAACGATACTTTGCCAATATACACTCTCGGGGCATAATAGAACAATATAATTGGGTTTCACTCTTTGTTCGGTTGAATGAGAAAAAGTACTGTTTCTAAAGTTATATTTGTTAGGCCGCAACTGATTAGTCTAATGTTGTTCCGGTTTTGGTTCTTGTGAACGTAGACAACGATACGTTGCCAATATACACTCTCGGGACATAATAGAACAATATAATTGGGTTTCACTCTTTGTTCGGTTGAATGAGAAAAAGTACTGTTTCTAAAGTTATAATGTTAGGGCGCAACTGAGTAGTCTAATGTTGTTCCGGGTTTGGTTCTTGTGAACGTAGACAACGATACATTACCAATATACACTCTCGGGACATAATAGAACAATATAATTAGATTTTACTATTTGTTCGATGGAATGAGAAAAAGTACTGTTTCTAAAGTTATACTGTTAGGGCGCAACTGAGTAGTCTAATGTTGTTCCGGTTTTGGTTCTTGTGAACGTAGATAACGATACGTTGCCAATATACACTCTCGGGGCATAATAGAATAATATAATTGGGTTTCACCCTTTGTTCAGTTGAATAAGAAAAAGTACTATTTCTGAAGTTATACTGTTAGGGCGCAACTGAGTTGTCTATGTTGTTCCGGTTTTGGTTCTTGTGAACATAGACAACGAAACGTTGCCAATATACACTCTCGGGGCATAATAGAACAATATAATTGGGTTTCACTTTTTGTTCGTTTGAATGAGAAAAAGTACTGTTTCTAAAGTTATATTGTTAGGGCGCAACTGAGTAGTCTAATGTTGTTCCGGGTTTGGTTCTTGTGAACGTAGACAACGATACATTGCCAATATACACTCTCGGGACATAATAGAACAATATAATTAGATTTTACTATTTGTTCGGTGGAATGAGAAAAAGTACTGTTTCTAAAGTTATACTGTTAGGGCGCAACTGAGTAGTCTAATGTTGTTCCGTTTTTGGATCTTGTGAACGTAGATAACGATACGTTGCCAATATATACTCTCGGGGCATAATAGAATAATATAATTGGGTTTCACCCTTTGTTCGGTTGAATGAGAAAAAGTACTATTTCTGAAGTTATCTTGTTAGGGCGCAACTGAGTTGTCTATGTTGTTCCGGTTTTGGTTCTTGTGAACGTAGACAACGATACGTTGCCAATATATACTCTCGGGGCATAATAGAACAATATAATTGGGTTTCACTTTTTGTTCGTTTGAATGAGAAAAAGTACTGTTTCTAAAGTTATCTTTGTTAGGCGCAGCGAGTAGTCTAATGTTGTTCCGGTTTTGGTTCTTGTGAACGTAGACAACGATACGTTGCCAATATACACTCTCGGGGCATAATAGAACAATATAATTAGGTTTTACTATTTGTTCGGTGGAATGAGAAAAAGTTATGTTTCTAAAGTTATACTGTTAGGGCGCAACTGAGTAGTCTAATGTTGTTCCGGTTTTGGTTCTTGTGAACGTAGATCACGATACGTTGCCAATATACACTCTCGGGGCATAATAGAATAATATAATTGGGTTTCACCCATTGTTCGGTTGAATAAGAAAAAGTACTATTTCTGAAGTTATACTGTTAGGGCGCAACTGAGTTGTCTATGTTGTTCCGGTTTTGGTTCTTGTGAACGTAGACAACGAAACGTTGCCAATATACACTCTCGGAGTATAATAGAACAATATAATTGGGTTTCACTTTTCGTTCGTTTGAATGAGAAAAATCTTGTTTCTAAAGTTATAATGTTAGGGCGCAACGGAGTAGTCTAATGTTGTTCCGGTTTTGGTTCTTGTGAACGTAGACAACGATACGTTGCCAATATACACTCTCGGGGCATAATAGAACAATATAATTAGGTTTTACTATTTGTTCGGTGGAATGAGAAAAAGTACTGTTTCTAAAGTTATATTGTTAGGGCGCAACTGAGTAGTCTAATGTTGTTCCGGGTTTAGTTCTTGTGAACGTAGACAACGATACATTGCCAATATACACTCTCGGGGCATAATAGAACAATATAATTAGATTTTACTATTTGTTCGATGGAATAAGAAAAAGTACTGTTTCTAAAGTTATATTGTTTGGGCACAACTGATTAGTCTAATGTTGTTCCGTTTTTGGTTCTTGTGAACGTAGATAACGATACGCTGCCAATATACACTCTCGGGCATAATAGAATAATATAATTGGGTTTCACCTCTGTTCGGTTGAATGAGAAAAAGTTCTATTTCTAAAGTTATCTTTGTTAGGCGCAAGCGAGTTGTCTATGTTGTTCGGTTTTGGTTCTTGCGAACGTAGAGAACGATACGTTGCCAATATACACTCTCGGGGCATAATAGAACAATATAATTGGGTTTCACTTTTTGTTTGTTTGAATGAGAAAAATCTTTGTTACTAAAGTTATATTGTTAGGCGCAAGAGTAGTCTAATGTTGTTCCGATTTTGGTTCTTGTGAACGTAGACAACGATACGTTGCCAATATAAACTCTCGGGGCATAATAGAACAATATAATTGGGTTTCACTCTTTATTTGGTTGAATGAGAAAAAGTACTATTTCTAAAGTTATCTTTGTTAGGCGCAAGCGAGTTATCTAATGTTGTTCCGATTTTGGTTCTTTTTAACGTAGACAACGATACGTTGCCAATATACACTCTCGGGGCATAATAGAATAATATAATTGGGTTTCACTCTTTGTTCGGTTGAATGAGAAAAAGTACTGTTTCTAAAGTTATACTGTTAGGGCGCAACTGAGTAGTCTAATGTTGTTCCGGTTTTGGTTCTTGTGAACGTAGACAACGATACGTTGCCAATATACACTCTCGGGGCATAATAGAATAATATAATTGGGTTTCACTCTTTGTTCGGTTGAATGAGAAAGAAATCTTGTTTCTAAAGTTATATTTGTAGGGCGCAACTGAGTAGTCTAATGTTGTTCAGGTTTTGGTTCTTGTGAACGTTGACAACGATTCGTTGCCAATATACACTCTCGGGGCATAATAGAACAATATAATTAGATTTTACTATTTGTTCGGTGGAATGAGAAAAAGTACTGTTTCTAAAGTTATATTGTTAGGGCGCAACTGAGTAGTCTAATGTTGTTCGGTTTTGGTTCTTGTGAACGTAGATCACGATACGTTGCCAATATACACTCTCGGGGCATAATAGAATAATATAATTGGTTTTCACCCTTTGTTCTGTTGAATGAGAAAAAGTACTATTTCTAAAGTTACATACTGTTAGGGCGCAACTGAGTAGTCTAATGTTGTTCCGGTTTTGGTTCTTGTGAACGTAGACAACGATACGTTGCCAATATACACTCTCGGGGCATAATAGAATAATATAATTGGGTTTCACTCTTTGTTCGGTTGAATGATTAAAAGTACTGTTTCTAAAGTTATACTGTTAGGGCGCAACTGAGTAGTCTAATGTTGTTACGGTTTTGGTTCTTGCGACGTAGACAACGATACTTTGCCAATATACACTCTCGGGGCATAATAGAATAATATAATTGGGTTTCACTCTTTGTTCGTTTGAATGATAAAAAATCTTGTTTCTAAAGTAATATTGTTAGGCGCAAGGAGTAGTCTAATGTTGTTCCGATTTTGGTTCTTGTGAACGTTGACAACGATTCGTTGCCAATATACTCTCTCGGGGCATAATAGAACAATATAATTGGGTTTCACTCTTTGTTCGTTTGAATGAGAAAAAGTGCTGTTTCGAAAGTTATACTGTTAAGGCGCAACTGAGTAGTCAAATGTTGTTGCGGTTTTGGTTCTTGTGAACGTAGACAACGATACGTTGCAAACATACACCCTCGGGGCATAATAGAACAATATAATTAGGTTTTACTATTTGTTCGGTTGAATGAGAAAAAGTACTGTTTCTAAAGTTATACTGTTAGGGCGCAACTGAGTAGTCTAATGTTGTTCCGGTTTTAGTTCTTGTGAAAGAAGACAACGATACGTTGCCAATATATACTCTCGGGGCATAATAGAACAATATAATTGGATTTCACTCTTTGTTCGGTTGAATGATAAAAAGTACGGTTTCTAAAGTTATACTGTTAGGGCGCAACTGAGTAATCTAATGTTGTTCCGATTTTTGTTCTTGTGAACGTAGACAACGATACGTTGCCAATATACACTCTCGGGGCATAATAGAATAATATAATTGGGTTTCACTCTTTGTTCGGTTGAATGATAAAAATTCTTTGTTTCCAAAGTTATCTTGTTAGGCGCAAGCGAGTAGTCTAATATTGTTCCGGTTTTGGTTCTTGTGAACGTAGACAACGATACGTTGCCAATATACACTCTCGGGGCATAATAGAATAATATAATTGGGTTTCACTCTTTGTTCGGTTGAATGATACAAAATCTTGTTTCTAAAGTTATCTTTGTTAGGCGCAAGAGTAGTCTAATGTTGTTCGGTTTTGGTTCTTGTGAACGTAGACAACGATACGTTGCCAATATACACTCTCGGGGCATAATAGAACAATATAATTGGGTTTCACTCTTTAGTCGGTGAATGAGAAAAAAAATCTTGTTTCTAAAGTTATCTTTGTTATGGCGCAAGCGAGTAGTCTAATTTTGTTCCGATTTTGGTTCTTGTGAACGTAGACAACGATACGTTGCCAATATACACTCTCGGGGCATAATAGAATAATATAATTGGGTTTCACTCTTTGTTCGGTTGAATTATAAAAATGCGATTCTAAAGTTATCTTTGTTAGGCGCAACTGAGTAGTCTAATGTTGTTCCGGTTTTGGTTCTTGTGAACGTTGACAACGATACGTTGCCAATATACACTCTCGGGGCATAATAGAATAATATAATTGGGTTTCACTCTTTGTTCGGTTGAATGATAAAAAGTACTGTTTCTAAAGTTATACTGTTAGGGCGCAAGTGAGTAGTCTAATGTTGTTCCGGTTTTGGTTCTTGCGAACGTAGACAACGATACGTTGCCAATATACACTCTCGGGGCATAATAGAACAATATAATTGGGTTTTACTCTTTGTTCGGTTGAATGAGAAAAATCTTGTTTCTAAAGTTATCTTTGTTAGGGCACAACTGAGTAGTCTAATGTTGTTCCGGTTTTGGTTCTTATGAACGTTGACAACGATTCGTTGCCAATATACACTCTCGGGGCATAATAGAACAATATAATTGGGTTTCACTCTTTGTTCGGTTGAATGAGAAAAAGTCTTTGTTTCTAAAATTATACTATTAGGGCGCAACTGAGTAGTCAAATGTTCTTCCGGTTTTGGTTCTTGTGAACGTAGACAATGATACGTTGCAAACATACACCCTCGGGGCATAATAGAACAATATAATTAGGTTTTACTATTTGTTCGGTGGAATGAGAAAAATCTTGTTTCTAAAGTTATCTTTGTTAGGCGCAAGCGAGTAGTCTAATGTTGTTAGTTTTGGATCTTGTGAACGTAGACAACGATACGCTGCCATTATACACTCTCGGGGCATAATAGAATAATTTAATTGGGTTTCACTCTTTGTTCGGTTGAATGAGAAAAAGTACTGTTTCTAAAGTTATACTGTTAGGGCGCAACTGAGTTGTCTATGTTGTTCCGGTTTTGGTTCTTGTGAACGTAGACAACGATACGTTGCCAATATATACTCTCGGGGCATAATAGAACAATATAATTGGGTTTCACTTTTTGTTCGTTTGAATGAGAAAAAATCTTGTTTCTAAAGTTATCTTGTTAGGGCGCAAGCGAGTAGTCTAATGTTCTTGGTTTTGGTTCTTGTGAACGTAGACAACGATACGTTGCCAATATACACTCTCGAGGCATAATAGAACAATATAATTAGATTTTACTATTTGTTCGGTGGAAAGAGAAAAATCTTGTTTCTAAAGTTATATTGTTAGGGCGCAACTGAGTAGTCTAATGTTGTTCCGGTTTTGGTTCTTGTGAACGTAGATAACGATACGTTGCCAATATAAACTCTCGGGGCATAATAGAATAATATAATTGGGTTTCACCTTTGTTCGGTTGAATGAGAAAAAGTACTATTTACGAAGTTATCTTGTTAGGGCGCAACTGAGTAGTCTAATGTTGTTCCGGTTTTGGTTCTTGTGAACGTAGACAACGATACGTTGCCAATATACACTCTCGGGGCATAATTGAATAATATAATTGGGTTTCACTCTTTGTTCGGTTGAATGAGAAAAAGTACTGTTTCTAAAGTTATATTGTTAGGGCGCAACTGAGTAGTCTAATGTTGTTCCGGTTTTGGTTCTTGTGAACGTTGACAACGACTCGTTGCCAATATACTTTCTCGGGGCATAATAGAACAATATAATTGGGTTTCACTCTTTGTTCGTTTGAATGAGAAAAAGTGCTGTTTCTAAATTTATACTGTTAAGGCGCAACTGAGTAGTCAAATGTTGTTCCGGTTTTGGTTCTTGTGAACGTAGACAACGATACGTTGCCAACATACACCCTCGGGGCATAATAGAACAATATAATTAGGTTTTACTATTTGTTCGGTGGAATGAGAAAAAGTACTGTTTCTAAAGTTATCTTTGTTAGGCGCAATGAGTAGTCTAATGTTGTTCGGTTTTAGTTCTTGTGAAAGAAGACAACGATACGTTGCCAATATATACACTCGGGGCATAATAGAACAATATAATTGGATTTCACTCTTTGTTAGTTGAATGATAAAAAGTACGGTTTCTAAAGTTATCTTTGTTAGGCGCAATGAGTTATCTAATGTTGTTCGATTTTTGTTCTTGTGAACGTAGACAACGATACGTTGCCAATATACACTCTCGGGGCATAATAGAATAATATAATTGGGTTTCACTCTTTGTTCGGTTGAATGATAAAAATCTTTGTTTCCAAAGTTATCTTTGTTAGGCGCAATGAGTAGTCTAATGTTGTTCCGGTTTTGGTTCTTGTGAACGTAGACAACGATACGTTGCCAATATACACTCTCGGGGCATAATAGAATAATATAATTGGGTTTCACTCTTTGTTCGGTTGAATGATACAAAGTACTGTTTCTAAAGTTATACTGTTATGGCGCAACTGAGTAGTCTAATGTTGTTCCGGTTTTGGTTCTTGTGAACGTAGACAACGATACGTTGCCAATATACACTCTCGGGGCATAATAGAACAATATATTTGGGTTTCACTCTTTAGTCGGTTGAATGAGAAAAAGTACTGTTTCTAAAGTTATACTGTTAGGGCGCAACTGAGTAGTCTAATTTTGTTCCGATTTTGGTTCTTGTGAACGTAGACAACGATAAGTTGCCAATATACACTCTCGGGGCATAATAGAATAATATAATTGGGTTTCACTCTTTGTTCGGTTGAATTATAAAAATGCGATTCTAAAGTTATACTGTTAGGGCGCAACTGAGTAGTCTAATGTTCTTCCGGTTTTGGTTCTTGTGAACGTTGACAACGATTCGTTGCCAATATACACTCTCGGGGCATAATAGAATAATATAATTGGGTTTCACCCTTTGTTCGGTTGAATGAGAAAAAGTACTGTTTCTAAAGTTATACTGTTAGGGCGCAACTGAGTAGTCTAATGTTGTTCCGATTTTGGTTCTTGTGAACGTAGACAACGATACATTTCCAATATACACTCTCGGGGCATAATAGAATAATATAATTGGGTTTCACTCTTTGTTCGGTTGAATGAGAAAAAATCTTGTTTCTAAAGTTATCTTGTTAGGGCACAAGCGAGTAGTCTAATGTTGTTCCGGTTTTGGTTCTTGTGAACGTTGACAACGATTCGTTGCCAATATACACTCTCGGCGCATAATAGAACAATATAATTGGGTTTCACTCTTTGTTCGTTTGAATGAGAAAAAGTGCTGTTTCTAAAGATATACTATTAGGGCGCAACTGATTAGTCTAATGTTCTTCCGGTTTTGGTTCTTGTGAACGTAGACAATGATACGTTGCAAACATACACGCTCGGGGCATAATAGAACAATATAATTAGGTTTTACTATTTGTTCGGTGGAATGAGAAAAAGTACTGTTTCTAATAATATCTTTGTTAGGCGCAAGGAGTAGTCTAATGTTGTTCCGTTTTTGGTTCTTGTGAACGTAAACAACGATACGTTGCCAATATACACTCTCGGGGCATAATAGAATAATATAATTGGGTTTCACTCTCTGTTAGGTTGAATGATAAAAAGTACTATTTCTAAAGTTATCTTTTGTTAGGCGCAAGCGAGGTGTCTATGTTGTTCGGTTTGATTCTTGTGAACGTAGACAACGATACGTTGCCAATATATACTCTCGGGGCATAATAGAACAATATAATTGGGTTTCACTTTTTGTTCGTTTGAATGAGAAAAAGTACTGTTTCTAAAGTTATATTGTTAGGCGCAGAGTAGTCTAATGTTGTTCCGGTTTTGGTTCTTGTGAACGTAGATAACGATACGTTGCCAATATACACTCTCGGGGCATAATAGAATAATATAATTGGGTTTCACCCTTTGTTCGGTTGAATGAGAAAAAGTACTGTTTCTAAAGTTATACTGTTAGGGCGCAACTGAGTAGTCTAATGTTGTTCCGGTTTTGGTTCTTGTGGACGTAGACAACGATACGTTGCCAATATACACTCTCGGGGCATAATAGAACAATATAATTGGGTTTCACTCTTTGTTTGGTTGAATGATAAAAAGTACTATTCCTAAAGTTATACTGTTAGGGCGCAACTGAGTAGTCTAATGTTGTTCCGGTTTTGGTTCTTGTGAACGTAGACAACGATACTTTGCCAATATACACTCTCGGGGCATAATAGAACAATATAATTGGGTTTCACTCTTTGTTCGGTGGAATGAGAAAAAGTACTGTTTCCAAAGTTATATTGTTTGGGCGCAACTGAGTAGTCTAATGTTGTTCCGGTTTTGGTTCTTGTGAACGTTGACAACGATTCGTTGCCAATATACACTCTCGGGGCATAATAGAACAATATAATTGGGTTTCACTCTTTGTTCGTTTGAATGAGAAAAAGTGCTGTTTCTAAAGTTATACTGTTAGGGCGCAACTGAGTAGTCTAATGTTGTTCCGGGTTTGGTTCTTGTGAACGTAGACAACGATACATTGCCAATATACACTCTCGGGACATAATAGAACAATATAATTAGATTTTACTATTTGTTCGGTGGAATGAGAAAAAGTACTGTTTCTAAAGTTATACTGTTAGGGCGCAACTGAGTAGTCTAATGTTGTTCCGAGTTTGGTTCTTGTGTACATAGACAACGATACGTTGCTAATATACACTCTCGGGGCAAAATAGAATAATATAATTGGGTTTCACCCATTGTTCGGTTGAATGAGAAAAAGTACTATTTCTGAAGTTATACTGTTAGGGCGCAACTGAGTTGTCTATGTTGTTCCGGTTTTGGTTCTTGTGAACGTTTACAACGAAACGTTGCCAATATACACTCTCGGGGTATAATAGAACAATATAATTGGGTTTCACTTTTTGTTCGTTTGAATGAGAAAAAGTACTGTTTCTAAAGTTATACTGTTAGGGCGCAACTGAGTAGTCTATTGTTGTTCCGGTTTTGGTTCTTGTGAACGTAGACAACGATACGTTGCCAATATACACTCTCGGGGCATAATAGAACAATATAATTAGGTTTTACTATTTGTTCGGTGGAATGAGAAAAAGTACTGTTTCTAAAGTTATATTGTTAGGGCGCAACTGAGTAGTCTAATGTTGTTCCGGGTTTGGTTCTTGTGAACGTAGACAACGATACATTGCCAATATACACTCTCGGGACATAATACAACAATATAATTAGATTTTACTATTTGTTCGATGGAATAAGAAAAAGTACTGTTTCTAAAGTTATATTGTTAGGGCGCAACTGAGTAGTCTAATGTTGTTCCGTTTTTGGTTCTTGTGAACGTAGATAACGATACGTTGCCAATATACAGCATCGGGGCGTAATAGAATAATATAATTGGGTTTCACTCTTTGTTCGGTTGAATGAGAAAAAGTACTGTTTCTAAAGTTGTATTGTTAGGCGCATATTGAGTAGTCTAATGTTGTTAGATTTTGGTGCTTGTGAACGTAGAGAACGATACGCTGTCAATATAAACTCTCGGGGCATAATAGTATAATATGATTGGGTTTCACCCTTTGTTATGTTTAATGAGAAAAAGTGCTATTTCTAAAGTTATCTTGTTAGGGGCGCATGAGTTATCTAATGTTGTTCCGATTTTGGTTCTTGTTAACGTAGACAACGATACGTTGCCAATATACACTCTCGGGGCATAATAGAATAATATAATTGGGTTTCACTCTTTGTTCGGTTGAATGATAAAAAGTACTGTTTCTAAAGTTATACTGTTAGGGCGCAACTGAGTAGTCTAATGTTGTTCTGGTTTTGGTTCTTGCGAACGTAGACAACGATACGTTGCCAATATACACTCTCGGGGCATAATAGAATAATATAATTGGGTTTCACTCTTTGTTCGGTTGAATGATAAAAAATCTTGTTTTTAAAGTTATCTTTGTTAGGCGCAATGAGTTGTCTAATGTTGTTCGGTTTTGGTTCTTGTGAACGTTGACAACGATTCGTTGCCAATAAACACTCTCGGGGCATAATAGAACAATATAATTAGATTTTACTATTTGTTCGGTGGAATGAGAAAAAGTACTGTTTCTAAAGTTTTATTGTTAGGGCGCAACTGAGTAGTCTAATGTTGTTCCGGTTTTGGTTCTTGTGAACGTAGATCACGATATGTTGCCAATATAAACTCTCGGGGCATAATAGAATAATATAATTGGGTTTCACCTTTGTTCGGTTGAATGAGAAAAAGTACTATTTCTAAAGTTATACTGTTAGGGCGCAACTGAGTTGTCTATGTTGTTCCGGTTTTGATTCTTGTGAACGTAGACAACGATACGTTGCCAATATACACTCTCGGGGCATAATAGAACAATATAATTGGGTTTCACTCTTTGTTCGGTTGAATGAGAAAAAGTACTGTTTCTAAAGTTATATTGTTAGGGCGCAACTGAGTAGTCTAATGTTGTTCCGGGTTTGGTTCTTGTGAACGTAGACAACGATACATTGCCAATATACACTCTCGGGGCATAATAGAACAATATAATTAGATTTTACTCTTTGTTCGGTGGAATGAGAAAAAGTACTGTTTCTAAAGTTATACTGTTAGGGCGCAACTGAGTAGTCTAATGTTGTTCCGTTTTTGGTTCTTGTGAACGTAGATAACGATACGTTGCCAATATATACTCTCGGGGCATAATAGAACAATATAATTGGGTTTCACTTTTTGTTCGTTTGAATGAGAAAAAGTACTGTTTCTAAAGTTATACTGTTAGGGCGCAAGTGAGTAGTCTAATGTTCTTCCGGTTTTGGTTCTTGTGAACGTAGACAACGATACGTTGCCAATATACACTCTCGAGGCATAATAGAACAATATAATTAGATTTTACTATTTGTTCGGTGGAATGAGAAAAATCTTGTTTCTAAAGTTATCTTGTTAGGGAACAATGAGTAGTCTAATGTTGTTAGTTTTTGGTTCTTGTGAACGTAGATAACGATACGTTGCCAATATATACTCTCGGGGCATATTAGAATAATATAATTGGGTTTCACCCTTTGTTCGGTTGAATGAGAAAAAGTACTATTTCTAAAGTTATACTGTTAGGGCGCAACTGAGTAGTCTAATGTTGTTCCGGTTTTGGTTCTTGTGAACGTAGACAACGATACGTTGCCAATATACACTCTCGGGGCATAATTGAATAATATAATTGGGTTTCACTCTTTGTTCGGTTGAATGATAAAAAGTACTGTTTCTAAAGTTATACTGTTAGGGCGCAACTGAGTAGTCTAATGTTGTTCCGGTTTTGGTTCTTGTGAACGTTGACAACGATTCGTTGCCAATATACTCTCTCGGGGCATAATAGAACAATACAATTGGGTTTCACTCTTTGTTCGTTTGAATGAGAAAAAGTGCTGTTTCTAAAGTTATCTTTGTTAAGGCGCAAGAGTAGTCAAATGTTGTTCCGGTTTTGGTTCTTGTGAACGTAGACAACGATACGTTGCAAACATACACCCTCGGGGCATAATAGAACAATATAATTAGGTTTTACTATTAGTTCGGTGGAATGAGAAAAAGTACTGTTTCTAAAGTTATACTGTTAGGGCGCAACTGAGTAGTCTAATGTTGTTCCGGTTTTAGTTCTTGTGAAAGAAGACAACGATACGTTGCCAATATATACTCTCGGGGCATAATAGAACAATATAATTGGATTTCACTATTTGTTAGTTGAATGATAAAAAACGGTTTCTAAAGTTATCTTGTTAGGCGCAAGCGAGTTATCTAATGTTGTTCGATTTTTGTTCTTGTGAACGTAGACAACGATACGTTGCCAATATACACTCTCGGGGCATAATAGAATAATATAATTGGGTTTCACTCTTTGTTCGGTTGAATGATAAAAAATCTTGTTTCTAAAGTTATACTGTTAGGGCGCAACTGAGTAGTCTAATGTTGTTCCGGTTTTGGTTCTTGCGAACGTAGACAACGATACGTTGCCAATATACACTCTCGGGGCATAATAGAATAATATAATTGGGTTTCACTCTTTGTTCGGTTGAATGAGAAAGAAATCTTGTTTCTAAAGTTATCTTTGTTAGGCGCAATGAGTTGTCTAATGTTGTTAGGTTTTGGTTCTTGTGAACGTTGACAACGATTCGTTGCCAATAAACACTCTCGGGGCATAATAGAACAATATAATTAGATTTTACTATTTGTTCGGTGGAATGAGAAAAAGTACTGTTTCTAAAGTTTTATTGTTAGGGCGCAACTGAGTAGTCTAATGTTGTTCGTTTTTGGTTCTTGTGAACGTAGATAACGATACTGTTGCCAATATATACTCTCGGGGCATATTAGAATAATATAATTGGGTTTCACCCTTTGTTCGGTTGAATGAGAAAAAGTACTATTTCTGAAGTTATCTTTGTTAGGCGCAAGCGAGTTGTCTATGTTGTTCGGTTTTGATTCTTGTGAACGTAGACAACGATACGTTGCCAATATATACTCTCGGGGCATAATAGAACAATATAATTGGGTTTCACTTTTTGTTCGTTTGAATGAGAAAAATCATTTCTAAAGTTATATTGTTAGGGCGCAACTGAGTAGTCTAATGTTGTTCCGGTTTTGGTTCTTGTGAACGTAGACAACGATACGTTGCCAATATACACTCTCGGGGCATAATAGAATAATATGATTGGGTTTCACTCTTTGTTCGGTGGAATGAGAAAAAGTACTGTTTCTAAAGTTATACTGTTAGGGCGCAACTGAGTAGTCTAATGTTGTTCCGGTTTTGGTTCTTGTGAAGGTAGACAACGATACGTTGCCAATATACACTCTCGGGGCATAATAGAACAATATAATTAGGTTTTACTCTTTGTTCGGTTGAATGATTAAAAATCTTGTTTCTAAAGTTATCTTTGTTAGGCGCAACTGAGTAGTCTAATGTTGTTCTGGTTTTGGTTCTTGCGAACGTAGACAACGATACTTTGCCAATATACACTCTCGGGGCATAATAGAATAATATAATTGGGTTTCACTCTTTGTTCGGTTGAATGATAAAAATCTTGTTTCTAAAGTTATACTGTTAGGGCGCAACTGAGTAGTCTAATGTTGTTCCGGTTTTGGTTCTTGTGAACGTTGACAACGATTCGTTGCCAATATACTCTCTCGGGACATAATAGAAAAATATAATTGGGTTTCACTCTTTGTTCGTTTGAATGAGAAAAAGTACTGTTTCTAAAGTTATATTGTTAGGGCGCAACTGAGTAGTCAAATGTTGTTCCGGGTTTGGTTCTTGTGAACGTAGACAACGATACATTGCCAATATACACTCTCGGGACATAATAGAACAATATAATTAGATTTTACTCTTTGTTCGGTGGAATGAGAAAAATCTTGTTTCTAAAGTTATACTGTTATGGCGCAACTGAGTAGTCTAATGTTGTTCCGTTTTTGGTTCTTGTGAACGTAGATAACGATACGTTGCCAATATATACTCTCGGGGCATAATAGAACAATATAATTGGGTTTCACTTTTTGTTCGTTTGAATGAGAAAAATCTTGTTTCTAAAGTTATCTTTGTTAGGCGCAATGATGAGTCTAATGTTCTTCCAGTTTTGGTTCTTGTGAACGTAGACAACGATACGTTGCCAATATACACTCTCGAGGCATAATAGAACAATATAATTAGATTTTACTATTTGTTCGGTGGAATGAGAAAAAGTACTGTTTCTAAAGTTATCTTTGTTAGGCGCAAGTAATGAGTAGTCTAATGTTGTTACGGTTTGGTTCTTGCGAACGTGAACAACGATACGTTGCCAATATACACTCTCGGGGCATAATAGAATAATATAATTGGGTTTCACTCTTTGTTCGGTTGAATGATAAAAAATCTTTGTTTCTAAAGTTATACTGTTAGGGCGCAACTGAGTTGTCTAATTTTGTTCCGGTTTTGGTTCTTGTGAACGTTGACAACGATTCGTTGCCAATAAACACTCTCGGGGCATAATAGAACAATATAATTAGATTTTACTATTTGTTCGGTGGAATGAGAAAAAGTACTGTTTCTAAAGTTTTATTGTTAGGGCGCAACTGAGTAGTCTAATGTTGTTCCGTTTTTGGTTCTTGTGAAAGTAGATAACGATACGTTGCTAATATACACTCTCGGGGCAAAATAGAATAATATAATTGGGTTTCACCCATTGTTCGGTTGAATGAGAAAAAGAACTATTTACGAAGTTATCTTTGTTAGGCGCAACTGAGTTGTTTATGTTGTTCCGGTTTTGGTTCTTGTGAACGTTTACAACGAAACGTTGCCAATATACACTCTCGGGGTATAATAGAACAATATAATTGGGTTTCACTTTTTGTTCGTTTGAATGAGAAAAAGTACTGTTTCTAAAGTTATCTTTGTTAGGCGCAAGAGTAGTCTAATGTTGTTCCGGTTTTGGTTCTTGTGAACGTAGACAACGATACGTTGCCAATATACACTCTCGGGGCATAATAGAACAATATAATTAGGTTTTACTATTTGTTCGGTGGAATGAGAAAAAGTACTGTTTCTAAAGTTATACTGTTAGGGCGCAACTGAGTAGTCTAATGTTGTTCCGGGTTTTGTTCTTGTGAACGTAGACAACGATACATTGCCAATATACACTCTCGGGGCATAATAGAACAATATAATTAGATTTTACTATTTGTTCGATGGAATGAGAAAAAGTACTGTTTCTAAAGTATATTGTTAGGGCGCAACTGAGTAGTCTAATGTTGTTCCGTTTTTGGTTCTTGTGAACGTAGATAACGATACGCTGCCAATATACACTCTCGGGGCGTAATAGAATAATATAATTGGGTTTCACCCTCTGTTCGGTTGAAAGAGAAAAAGTACTGTTTCTAAAGTTATATTGTTAGGGCGCAACTGAGTAGTCTAATGTTGTTCCGATTTTGGTTCTTGTGAACGTAGATCACGATACGTTGCCAATAGAAACTCTCGGGGCATAATAGAATAATATAATTGGGTTTCACCTTTGTTCTGTTGAATGAGAAAAAGTACTATTTCTAAAGTTATACTGTTAGGGCGCAACTGAGTTATCTAATGTTGTTCCGATTTTGGTTCTTTTTAACGTAGACAACGATACGTTGCCAATATACACTCTCGGGGCATAATAGAATAATATAATTGGGTTTCACTCTTTGTTCGGTTGAATGATAAAAAGTACTGTTTCTAAAGTTATACTGTTAGGGCGCAACTGAGTTGTCTAATGTTGTTCCGGTTTTGGTTCTTGTGAACGTTGACAACGATTCGTTGCCAATAAACACTCTCGGGGCATAATAGAACAATATAATTAGATTTTACTATTTGTTCGGTGGAATGAGAAAAAGTACTGTTTCTAAAGTTATACTGTTATGGCGCAACTGAGTAGTCTAATGTTGTTCCGGTTTTGGTTCTTGTGAACGTAGATAACGATACGCTGCCAATATACACTCTCGGGGCATAATAGAATAATATAATTGGGTTTCACCCTTTGTTCGGTTGAATGAGAAAAAGTACTATTTCTAAAGTTATACTGTTAGGGCGCAACTGAGTTGTCTATGTTGTTCCGGTTTTGATTCTTGTGAACGTAGACAACGATACGTTGCCAATATATACTCTCGGGGCATAATAGAACAATATAATTGGGTTTCACTCTTTGTTCGGTTGAATGAGAAAAAGTACTGTTTCTAAAGTTATACTGTTAGGGCGCAACTGAGTAGTGTAATGTTGTTCCGGTTTTGGTTCTTGTGAACGTAGACAACGATACGTTGCCAATATACACTCTCGGGACATAATAGAACAATATAATTAGGTTTTACTATTTGTTCGGTGGAATGAGAAAAATCTTGTTTCTAAAGTTATCTTTGTTATGGCGCAAGAGTAGTCTAATGTTGTTAGTTTTGGTTCTTGTGAACGTAGATAACGATACGTTGCCAATATACACTCTCGGGGCATAATAGAACAATATAATTGGGTTTCACTTTTTGTTCGTTTGAATGAGAAAAAGTACTGTTTCTAAAGTTATACTGTTAGGCGCATGAGTAGTCTAATGTTCTTCGGTTTTGGTTCTTGTGAACGTAGACAACGATACGTTGCCAATATACACTCTCGAGGCATAATAGAACAATATAATTAGATTTTACTATTTGTTCGGTGGAATGAGAAAAATCTTGTTTCTAAAGTTATCTTGTTAGAGAACAGCAGTAGTCTAATGTTGTTCCGGTTTTGGTTCTTGTGAACGTAGATAACGATACGTTGCCAATATATACTCTCGGGGCATATTAGAATAATATAATTGGGTTTCACCCTTTGTTCGGTTGAATGAGAAAAAGTACTATTTCTGAAGTTATACTGTTAGGGCGCAACTGAGTTGTCTAATGTTGTTCTGGTTTTGGTTCTTGCGAACGTAGACAACGATAGTTTGCCAATATACACTCTCGGGGCATAATTGAATAATATAATTAGGTTTCACTCTTTGTTCGGTTGAATGAGAAAAAATCTTGTTTCTAAAGTTATCTTGTTAGGCGCAAGCGAGTAGTCTAATGTTGTTCCGGTTTTGGTTCTTGTGAACGTAGACAACGATACGTTGCCAATATACTCTCTCGGGGCATAATAGAACAATATAATTGGGTTTCACTCTTTGTTCGGTTGAATGAGGAAAAGTCTTTGTTTCTAAAGTTATCTTGTTAAGGCGCAAGCGAGTAGTCAAATGTTGTTCGGTTTTGGTTCTTGTGAACGTAGACAACGATACGTTGCAAATATACACCCTCGGGGCATAATAGAACAATATAATTGGGTTTTACTATTAGTTCGGTGGAATGAGAAAAATCTTGTTTCTAAAGTTATCTTTGTTAGGCGCAATGAGTAGTCTAATGTTGTTCGGTTTTAGTTCTTGTGAAAGAAGACAACGATACGTTGCCAATATATACTCTCGGGGCATAATAGAACAATATAATTGGATTTCACTCTTTGTTAGTTGAATGATAAAAAGTACGGTTTCTAAAGTTATCTTGTTAGGCGCAATGAGTTATCTAATGTTGTTCGATTTTTGTTCTTGTGAACGTAGACAACGATACGTTGCCAATATACACTCTCGGGGCATAATAGAACAATATAATTGGGTTTCACTCTTTGTTCGGTTGAATGAGAAAAAGTACTGTTTCTAAAGTTATACTGTTAGGGCGCAACTGAGTAGTCTAATGTTGTTCCGGTTTTGGTTCTTGCGAACGTAGACAACGATACGTTGCCAATATACACTCTCGGGGCATAATAGAATAATATAATTAGGTTTCACTCTTTGTTCGGTTGAATGATAAAGAAATCTTGTTTCTAAAGTTATCTTTGTTAGGCGCGAGTTGTCTAATGTTGTTCGGTTTTGGTTCTTGTGAACGTTGACATCGATTCGTTGCCAATAAACACTCTCGGGGCATAATAGAACAATATAATTAGATTTTACTATTTGTTCGGTGGAATGAGAAAAAGTACTGTTTCTAAAGTTTTATTGTTAGGGCGCAACTGAGTAGTCTAATGTTGTTCCGTTTTTGGTTCTTGTGAACGTAGATAACGATACGCTGCCAATATACACTCTCGGGGCATAATAGAATAATATAATTGGGTTTCACTCTTTGTTCGGTTGAATGAGAAAAAATACTATTACTAAAGTTATACTGTTAGGGCGCAACTGAGTAGTCTAATGTTGTTCCGGTTTTGGTTCTTGTGAACGTAGACAACGATACGTTTCCAATATACACTCTCGGGGCATAATAGAACAATATAATTGGGTTTCACTTTTTGTTCGTTTGAATGAGAAAAAGTACTGTTTCTAAAGTTATATTGTTAGGGCGCAACTGAGTAGTCTAATGTTGTTCCGGTTTTGGTTCTTGTGAACGTAGATCACGATACGTTGCCAATATACACTCTCGGGGCATAATAGAATAATATAATTGGGTTTCACCCTTTGTTGTTGAATGAGAAAAAGTACTATTTCTAAAGTTATCTTTGTTAGGCGCAATGAGTTATCTAATGTTGTTCCGATTGTGGTGAATGTGAACGTAGACAACGATACGTTGCCAATATACACTCTCGGGGCATAATAGAATAATATAATTGGGTTTCACTCTTTGTTCGGTTGAATGATTAAAAAATCTTGTTTCTAAAGTTATCTTTGTTAGGCGCAAGCGAGTAGTCTAATGTTGTTCTGGTTTTGGTTCTTGCGAACGTAGACAACGATACTTTGCCAATATACACTCTCGGGGCATAATAGAATAATATAATTGGGTTTCACTCTTTGTTCGGTTGAATGATAAAAAAATCTTGTTTCTAAAGTTATCTTTGTTAGGGCGCAACTGAGTAGTCTAATGTTGTTCCGGTTTTGGTTCTTGTGAACGTTGACAACGATTCGTTGCCAATATACTCTCTCGAGACATAATAGAAAAATATAATTGGGTTTCACTCTTTGTTCGTTTGAATGAGAAAAAGTACTGTTTCCAAAGTTATACTGTTTGGGCACAACTGAGTAGTCTAATGTTGTTCCGGTTTTGGTTCTTGTGAACGTAGACAACGATACATTGCAAATATACACTCTCGGGGCATAATAGAACAATATAATTAGATTTTACTATTTGTTCGGTGGAATGAGAAAAAGTACTGTTTCTAAAGTTATACTGTTATGGCGCAACTGAGTAGTCTAATGTTGTTCCGTTTTTGGTTCTTGTGAACGTAGATAACGATACGTTGCCAATATATACTCTCGGGGCATAATAGAACAATATAATTGGGTTTCACTTTTTGTTCGTTTGAATGAGAAAAAGTACTGTTTCTAAAGTTATACTGTTAGGGCGCAACTGAGTAGTCTAATGTTCTTCCGGTTTTGGTTCTTGTGAACGTAGACAACGATACGTTGCCAATATACACTCTCGAGGCATAATAGAACAATATAATTAGATTTTACTATTTGTTCGGTGGAATGAGAAAAAGTACTGTTTCTAAAGTTATACTGTTAGGGCGCAACTGAGTAGTCTAATGTTGTTCAGTTTTTGGTTCTTGTGAACGTAGATAACGATACGTTGCCAATATATACTCTCGGGGCATAATAGAATAATATAATTGGGTTTCACCCTTTGTTCGGTTGAATGAGAAAAAGTACTATTTCTGAAGTTATACTGTTAGGGCGCAACTGAGTAGTCTAATGTTGTTCTGGTTTTGGTTCTTGCGAACGTAGACAACGATACTTTGCCAATATACTCTCTCGGGGCATAATAGAACAATATAATTGGGTTTCACTCTTTGTTCGTTTGAATGAGAAAAAGTGCTGTTTCTAAAGTTATACTGTTAAGTAGTAGTCAAATGTTGTTCGGTTTTGGTTCTTGTGAACGTAGACAACGATACGTTGCAAACATACACCCTCGGGGCATAATAGAACAATATAATTAGGTTTTACTATTTGTTCGGTGGAATGAGAAAAAGTACTGTTTCTAAAGTTATACTGTTAGGGCGCAACTGAGTAGTCTAATGTTGTTCCGGTTTTAGTTCTTGTGAAAGAAGACAACGATACGTTGCCAATATATACTCTCGGGGCATAATAGAACAATATAATTGGATTTCACTCTTTGTTCCGTTGAATGATAAAAAGTACGGTTTCTAAAGTTATCTTTGTTAGGCGCGAGTTATCTAATGTTGTTCGATTTTTGTTCTTGTGAACGTAGACAACGATACGTTGCCAATATACACTCTCGGGGCAAAATAGAATAATATAATTGGGTTTCACTCTTTGTTCGGTTGAATGATAAAAAATCTTGTTTCTAAAGTTATCTTGTTAGGGCGCAAGCGAGTTAGTCTAATGTTGTTCCGGTTTTGGTTCTTGTGAACGTAGACAACGATACGTTGCCAATATACACTCTCGGGGCATAATAGAATAATATAATTGGGTTTCACTCTTTGTTCGGTTGAATGATAAAAAGTACTGTTTCTAAAGTTATACTGTTAGGGCGCAACTGAGTTGTCTAATGTTGTTCCGGTTTTGGTTCTTGTGAACGTTGACAACGATTCGTTGCCAATAAACACTCTCGGGGCATAATAGAACAATATAATTAGATTTTACTATTTGTTCGGTGGAATGAGAAAAAGTACTGTTTCTAAAGTTTTATTGTTAGGGCGCAACTGAGTAGTCTAATGTTGTTCCGTTTTTGGTTCTTGTGAACGTAGATAACGATACGCTGCCAATATATACACTCTCTGGGCATAATAGAATAATATAATTGGGTTTCACCCTTTGTTCGGTTGAATGAGAAAAAGTACTATTTCTAAAGTTATACTGTTAGGCGAGTTGTCTATGTTGTTCGGTTTTGATTCTTGTGAACGTAGACAACGATACGTTGCCAATATATACTCTCGGGGCATAATAGAACAATATAATTGGGTTTCACTTTTTGTTCGTTTGAATGAGAAAAAATCTTGTTTCTAAAGTTATATTGTTAGGGCGCAACTGAGTAGTCTAATGTTGTTCCGGTTTTGGTTCTTGTGAACGTAGATCACGATACGTTGCCAATATACACTCTCGGGGCATAATAGAATAATATAATTGGGTTTCACCCTTTGTTACATTGAATGAGAAAAAGTACTATTTCTAAAGTTATCTTGTTAGGCGCAAGCGAGTTATCTAATGTTGTTAGATTTTGGTTCTTGTGAACGTAGACAACGATACGTTGCCAATATACACTCTCGGGGCATAATAGAATAATATAATTGGGTTTCACTCTTTGTTCGGTTGAATGATTAAAAAATCTTGTTTCTAAAGTTATCTTTGTTAGGCGCAGGCGAGTAGTCTAATGTTGTTCTGGTTTTGGTTCTTGCGAACGTAGACAACGATACTTTGCCAATATACACTCTCGGGGCATAATAGAATAATATAATTGGGTTTCACTCTTTGTTCGGTTGAATGATAAAAAGTACTGTTTCTAAAGTTATACTGTTAGGGCGCAACTGAGTAGTCTAATGTTGTTCCGGTTTTGGTTCTTGTGAACGTTGACAACGATTCGTTGCCAATATACTCTCTCGGGACATAATAGAAAAATATAATTGGGTTTCACTCTTTGTTCGTTTGAATGAGAAAAAGTACTGTTTCTAAAGTTATATTGTTAGGGCGCAACTGAGTAGTCTAATGTTGTTCCGGTTTTGGTTCTTGTGAACGTAGACAACGATACATTGCCAATATACACTCTCGGGACATAATAGAACAATATAATTATATTTTACTATTTGTTCGATGGAATGAGAAAAAGTACTGTTTCTAAAGTTATACTGTTAGGGCGCAACTGAGTAGTCTAATGTTGTTCCGGTTTTGGTTCTTATGATCGTAGATAACGATACGTTGCCAATATACACTCTAGGGGCAAAATAAAACAATATAATTGGGTTTCACTCTTTGTTCGGTTGAATGAGAAAAAGTACTGTTTCTAAAGTTATACTGTTAGGGCGCAACTGAGTAGTCTAATGTTCTTCCGGTTTTGGTTCTTGTGAACGTAGACAACGATACGTTGCCAATATACACTCTCGAGAAATAATAGAACAATATAATTAGATTTTACTATTTGTTCGGTGGAATGAGAAAAATCTTGTTTCTAAAGTTATCTTTGTTAGGCGCAAGAGTAGTCTAATGTTGTTCCGGTTTTGGTTCTTGTGAACATAGATAACAATACGTTGCCAATATATACTCTCGGGGCATAATAGAATAATATAATTAGGTTTCACCCTTTGTTCGGTTGAATGAGAAAAAGTACTATTTCTGAAGTTATACTGTTAGGGCGCAACTTAGTAGTCTAATGTTGTTCTGGTTTTGGTTCTTGCGAACGTAGACAACGATACTTTGCCAATATACAGTCTCGTGGCAAAATTGAATAATATAATTGGGTTTCACTCTTTGTTCGGTTGAATGATAAAAATCTTGTTTCTAAAGTTATCTTGTTAGGCGCAAGCGAGTAGTCTAATGTTGTTCGGTTTGGTTCGTATAAACGTTGACAACGATTCGTTGCCAATATTCTCTCTCGGGGCATAATAGAACAATATAATTGGGTTTCACTCTTTGTTCGTTTGAATGAGAAAAAGTGCTGTTTCTAAAGTTATACTGTTAGGGCGCAACTGAGTAGTCAAATGTTTTTTCGGTTTTGGTTCTTGTGAACGTAGACAACGATACGTTGCAGACATACACCCTCGGGGCATAATAGAACAATATAATTAGGTTTTACTATTTGTTCGGTGGAATGAGAAAAAAATCTTGTTTCTAAAGTTATCTTTGTTAGGCGCAAGCGAGTAGTCTAATGTTGTTCGGTTTTAGTTCTTGTGAAAGAAGACAACGATACGTTGCCAATATATACTCTCGGGGCATAATAGAACAATATAATTGGATTTCACTCTTTGTTAGTTGAATGATAAAAAGTACGGTTTCTAAAGTTATCTTGTTAGCGCAGCGAGTTATCTAATATTGTTCCGATTTTTGTTCTTGTGAACGTTGACAACGATAGGTTGCCAATATACACTCTCGGGGCATAATAGAATAATATAATTGGGTTTCACTCTTTGTTCGGTTGAATGAGAAAAAATCTTTGTTTCCAAAGTTATCTTGTTAGGCGCAATGAGTAGTCTAATGTTGTTCGGTTTTGGTTCTTGTGAACGTAGACAACGATACGTTGCCAATATACACTCTCGGGCATAATAGAATAATATAATTGGGTTTCACTCTTTGTTCGGTTGAATGATACAAAATCTTGTTTCTAAAGTTATCTTGTTAGAGTAGTCTAATGTTGTTCGGTTTTGGTTCTTGTGAACGTAGACAACGATACGTTGCCAATATACACTCTCGGGGCATAATAGAACAATATAATTGGGTTTTACTCTTTAGTCGGTTGAATGAGAAAAAGTACTGTTTCTAAAGTTATTCTGTTAGGGCGCAACTGAGTAGTCTAATGTTGTTCCGGTTTTGGTTCTTGTGAACGTAGACAACGATACGTTGCCAATATACACTCTCGGGGCATAATAGAATAATATAATTGGGTTTCACTCTTTGTTCGGTTGAATGAGAAAAAGTACTGTTTCTAAAGTTATACTGTTAGGGCGCAACTGAGTAGTCTAATGTTGTTCCGGTTTTGGTTCTTGTGAACGTAGACAACGATTCGTTGCCAATATACACTCTCGGGGCATAATAGAATAATATAATTGGTTTTCACTCTTTGTTCGGTTGAATGATAAAAAGTACTGTTTCTAAAGTTATACTGTTAGGGTGCAACGGAGTAGTCTAATGTGGTTCTGGTTTTGGTTCTTGCGAACGTAGACAACGATACGTTGCCAATATACACTCTCGGGGCATAATAGAATAATATAATTGGGTTTCACTCTTTGTTCGGTTGAATGATAAAGAAATCTTGTTTCTAAAGTTATCTTTGTTAGGGCACAATGAGTAGTCTAATGTTGTTCGGTTTTGGTTCTTGTGAACGTTGACAACGATTCGTTGCCAATATACACTCTCGGCATAATAGAACAATATAATTGGGTTTCACTCTTTGTTCGTTTGAATGAGAAAAGTCTTGTTTCTAAAGTTATACTATTAGGGCGCAGATTAGTCTAATGTTCTTAGGTTTTGGTTCTTGTGAATGTAGACAATGATACGTTGCAAACATACACCCTCGGGGCATAATAGAACAATATAATTAGGTTTTACTATTTGTTCGGTGGAATGAGAAAAAGTACTGTTTCTAAAGTTATCTTTGTTAGGCGCAGAGTAGTCTAATGTTGTTCCGTTTTTGGTTCTTGTGAACGTAGATAACGATCTGTTTGCCAATATACACTCTCGGGGCATAATAGAACAATATAATTGGGTTTCACCTTTTGTTCGGTTGAATGAGAAAAAGTACTATTTCTAAAGTTATACTGTTAGGGCGCAACTGAGGTGTCTATGTTGTTCCGGTTTTGATTCTTGTGAACGTAGACAACGATACGTTGCCAATATATACTCTCGGGGCATAATAGAACAATATAATTGGGTTTCACTTTTTGTTCGGTTGAATGAGAAAAAGTACTGTTTCTAAAGTTATACTGTTAGGGCGCAACTGAGCAGTCTAATGTTGTTCCGGTTTTGGTTCTTGTGAACGTAGACAACGATACGTTGCCAATATACACTCTCGGGGCATAATAGAATAATATAATTGGGTTTCACCCTTTGTTCATTGAATGAGAAAAAGTACTATTTCTAAAGTTATCTTGTTAGGCGCAAGCGAGTTATCTAATGTTGTTCCGATTTTGGTTCTTGTGAACGTAGACAACGATACGTTGCCAATATACACTCTCGGGGCATAATAGAATAATATAATTGGGTTTCACTCTTTGTTCGGTTGAATGATTAAAAGTACTGTTTCTAAAGTTATACTGTTAGGGCGCAACTGAGTAGTCTAATGTTGTTCTGGTTTTGGTTCTTGCGAACGTAGACAACGATACTTTGCCAATATACACTCTCGGGGCATAATAGAATAATATAATTGGGTTTCACTCTTTGTTCGGTTGAATGATAAAAAGTACTGTTTCTAAAGTTATACTGTTAGGGCGCAACTGAGTAGTCTAATGTTGTTCCGGTTTTGGTTCTTGTGAACGTTGACAACGATTCGTTGCCAATATACTCTCTCGGGGCATAATAGAACAATATAATTGGGTTTCACTCTTTGTTCGGTTGAATGAGAAAAAGTACTGTTTCTAAAGTTATACTGTTAGGGCGCAACTGAGTAGTCTAATGTTGTTCCGGGTTTGGTTCTTGTGAACGTAGACAACGATACATTGCCAATATACACTCTCGGGACATAATAGAATAATATAATTAGGTTTTACTATTTGTTCGGTGGAATGAGAAAAAGTACTGTTTCTAAAGTTATACTGTTAGGGCGCAACTGAGTAGTCTAATGTTGTTCTGGTTTTGGTTCTTGTGAACGTAGACAACGATACGTTGCCAATATACACTCTCGGGGCAAAATAGAATAATATAATTGGGTTTCACCCATTGTTCGGTTGAATGAGAAAAAGTACTATTTCTGAAGTTATACTGTTAGGGTGCAACTGAGTAGTCTAATGTGGTTCTGGTTTTGGTTCTTGCGAACGTAGACAACGATACGTTGCCAATATACACTCTCGGGGCATAATAGAATAATATAATTGGGTTTCACTCTTTGTTCGGTTGAATGATAAAAAATCTTGTTTCTAAAGTTATCTTGTTAGGGCACAAGCGAGTAGTCTAATGTTGTTCCGGTTTTGGTTCTTGTGAACGTTGACAACGATTCGTTGCCAATATACACTCTCGGCGCATAATAGAACAATATAATTGGGTTTCACTCTTTGTTCGTTTGAATGAGAAAAAGTGCTGTTTCTAAAGTTATACTATTAGGGCGCAACTGATTAGTCTAATGTTCTTCCGGTTTTGGTTCTTGTGAACGTAGACAATGATACGTTGCAAACATACACCCTCGGGGCATAATAGAACAATATAATTAGGTTTTACTATTTGTTCGGTGGAATGAGAAAAATCTTGTTTCTAAAGTTATCTTGTTAGGCGCAATGAGTAGTCTAATGTTGTTCGTTTTTGGTTCTTGTGAACGTAGATAACGATCCGCTGCCAATATACACTCTCGGGGCATAATAGAATAATATTATTGTGTTTCTCCCTTTGTTCGGTTGAATGAGAAAAAGTACTGTTTCCAAAGTTATACTGTTTGGGCGCAACTGAGTAGTCTAATGTTGTTCCGGTTTTTATTCTTGTGAACGTAGACAACGATACGTTGCCAATATACACTCTCGGGGCATAATAGAACAATATAATTGGGTTTCACTTTTTGTTCGTTTGAATGAGAAAAATCTTGTTTCTAAAGTTATATTGTTAGGCGCAAGAGTAGTCTAATGTTGTTCCGGTTTTGGTTCTTGTGAACGTAGATCACGATACGTTGCCAATATACACTCTCGGGGCATAATAGCATCATATAATTGGGTTTCACCCTTTGTTCGGTTGAATGAGAAAAAGTACTATTTCTAAAGTTATACTGTTAGGGCGCAATTAGTTGTCTAATGTTGTTCCGATTTTGGTTCTTGTGAACGTAGACAACGATACGTTGCCAATATACACTCTCGGGGCATAATAGAATAATATAATTGGGTTTCACTCTTTGTTCGGTTGAATGATTAAAAGTACTGTTTCTAAAGTTATACTGTTAGGGCGCAACTGAGTAGTCTAATGTTGTTCTGGTTTTTGGTTCTTGCGAACGTAGACAACGATACGTTGCCAATATACACTCTCGGGGCATAATAGAATAATATAATTGGGTTTCACTCTTTGTTCGGTTGAATGATAAAAAATCTTGTTTCTAAAGTTATATTGTTAGGCGCAAGCTAGTAGTCTAATGTTGTTCGGTTTTGGTGCTTGTGAACGTTGACAACGATTCGTTGCCAATATACTCTCTCGGGGCATAATAGAACAATATAATTGGTTTCACTCTTTGTTCGTTTGAATGAGAAAAAGTACTGTTTCTAAAGTTATATTGTTAGGGCGCAACTGAGTAGTCTAATGTTGTTCCGGGTTTGGTTCTTGTGAACGTAGACAACGATACATTGCCAATATACACTCTCGGGACATAATAGAACAATATAATTAGATTTTACTATTTGTTCGGTGGAATGAGAAAAAGTACTGTTTCTAAAGTTATACTGTTAGGGCGCAACTGAGTAGTCTAATGTTGTTCCGTTTTTGGTTCTTGTGAACGTAGATAACGATACGTTGCCAATATACACTCTCGGGGCAAAATAGAATAATATAATTGGGTTTCACCCATTGTTCGGTTGAATGAGAAAAAGTACTATTTCTGAAGTTATACTGTTAGGGCGCAACTGAGTAGTCTAATGTTGTTCTGGTTTTGGTTCTTGCGAACGTAGACAACGATACGTTGCCAATATACACTCTCGGGGCATAATAGAATAATATAATTGGGTTTCACTCTTTGTTCGGTTGAATGATAAAAAGTACTGTTTCTAAAGTTATACTGTTAGGGCGCAACTGAGTAGTCTAATGTTGTTCCGGTTTTGGTTCTTGTGAACGTTGACAACGATTCGTTGCCAATATACACTCTCGGCGCATAATAGAACAATATAATTGGGTTTCACTCTTTGTTCGTTTGAATGAGAAAAAGTGCTGTTTCTAAAGTTATACTATTAGGGCGCAAGCGATTAGTCTAATGTTCTTAGGTTTTGGTTCTTGTGAACGTAGACAATGATACGTTGCAAACATACACCCTCGGGCATAATAGAACAATATAATTAGGTTTTACTATTTGTTCGGTGGAATGAGAAAAAGTACTGTTTCTAAAGTTATACTGTTAGGGCGCAACTGAGTAGTCTAATGTTGTTCCGTTTTTGGTTCTTGTGAACGTAGACAACGATACGTTGCCAATATACACTCTCCGGGCATAATAGAATAATATAATTGGGTTTCACTCTTTGTTCGGTTGAATGAGAAAAAGTACTATTTCTAAAGTTATCTTGTTAGGCGCAAGCGAGGTGTCTATGTTGTTCGGTTTTGATTCTTGTGAACGTAGACAACGCTACGTTGCCAATATAAACTCTCGGGGCATACTAGAACAATATAATTGGGTTTCACTTTTTGTTCGTTTGAATGAGAAAAATCTTGTTTCTAAAGTTATATTGTTAGGCGCAAGCGAGTAGTCTAATGTTGTTCGGTTTTGGTTCTTGTGAACGTAGATCACGATACGTTGCCAATATACACTCTCGGGGCATAATAGAATAATATAATTGGGTTTCACCCTTTGTTACGTAGAATGAGAAAAAGTACTATTTCTAAAGTTATCTTGTTAGGGCGCAAGCGAGTTATCTAATGTTGTTAGATTTTGGTTCTTGTGAACGTAGACAACGATACGTTGCCAATATACACTCTCGGGGCATAATAGAATAATATAATTGGGTTTCACTCTTTGTTCGGTTGAATGAGAAAAAGTACTGTTTCTAAAGTTATACTGTTAGGGCGCAACTGAGTAGTCTAATGTTGTTCCGGTTTTGGTTGTTGTGAACGTAGACAACGATACACTGCCAATATACACTCTCGGGGCATAATAGAATAATATAATTGCGTTTCACTCTTTGTTCGGTTGAATGAGAAAAAATCTTGTTTCTAAAGTTATCTTTGTTAGGCGCAAGCGAGTAGTCTAATGTTGTTAGGTTTTGGTTCTTGTGAACGTTGACAACGATTCGTTGCCAATATACTCTCTCGATAATAGAACAATATAAGTGGGTTTCACTCTTTGTACGGTTGAACGAGAAAAATCTTGTTTCTAAAGTTATATTGTTAGAGGCGCAAGCGAGTAGTCTAATGTTGTTCGGGTTTGGTTCTTGGGAACGTAAACAACGATACATTGCCAATATACACTCTCGGGACATAATAGAACAATATAATTAGATTTTACTATTTGTTCGGTGGAATGAGAAAAAGTACTGTTTCTAAAGTTATACTGTTCGGGCGCAACTGAGTAGTCTAATGTTGTTCCGTTTTTGGTTCTTGTGAACGTAGATAACGATACGTTGCCAATATACACTCTCGGGGCATAATAGAACAATATAATTGGGTTTCACTCTTTGTTCGGTGGAATGAGAAAAAGTACTGTTTACGAAGTTATCTTTGTTAGGCGCAATGAGTTGTCTATGTTGTTAGGTTTTGGTTCTTGTGAACGTAGACAACGAAACGTTGCCAATATACACTCTCGGGGTATAATAGAACAATATAATTGGGTTTCACTTTTTGTTCGTTTGAATGAGAAAAAGTACTGTTTCTAAAGTTATCTTTGTTAGGGGCGCAGAGTAGTCTAATGTTGTTCCGGTTTTGGTTCTTGTGAACGTAGACAACGATACGTTGCCAATATACACTCTCGGGGCATAATAGAACAATATAATTAGGTTTTACTATTTGTTCGGTGGAATGAGAAAAAGTTCTATATCTAAAGTTATATTGTTAGGCGCAAGAGTAGTCTAATGTTGTTCCGGGTTTGGTTCTTGTGAACGTAGACAACGATACATTGCCAATATACACTCTCGGGGCATAATAGAACAATATAATTAGATTTTACTATTTGTTCGATGGAATAAGAAAAAGTACTGTTTCTAAAGTTATATTGTTAGGCGCAATGAGTAGCCTAAGTTGGTTCCGTTTTTGTTCTTGTGAACGTAGACAACGATACGTTGCCAATATACACTCTCGGGGCATAATAGAACAATATAATTGGGTTTCACTCTTTGTTCGGTTGAATGAGAAAAATCTTGTTTCTAAAGTTATACTGTTAGGGCGCAACTGAGTAGTCTAATGTTGTTCCGGTTTTGGTTCTTGTGAACGTAGATAACAATACGTTGCCAATATAACCTCTCGGGGCATAATTGAATAATATAATTGGGTTTCACCTTTGTTCTGTTGAATGAGAAAAAGTACTATTTCTAAAGTTATCTTGTTAGTAGAGCGCATTAATGTTGTTCCGATTTTGGTTCTTTTTAACGTAGACAACGATACGTTGCCAATATACACTCTCGGGGCATAATAGAATAATATAATTGGGTTTCACTCTTTGTTCGGTTGAATGATAAAAAGTACTGTTTCTAAAGTTATACTGTTAGGGCGCAACTGAGTAGTCTAATGTTGTTCCGGTTTTGGTTCTTGTGAACGTAGACAACGATACGTTGCCAATATACACTCTCGGGACATAATAGAATAATATAATTGGGTTTCACTCTTTGTTCGGTTGAATGAGAAAAAGTACTGTTTCTAAAGTTATACTGTTAGGGCGCAACTGAGTAGTCTAATGTTGTTCCGGTTTTGGTTCTTGTGAACGTAGACAACGATACGTTGCCAATCAACACTCTCGGGGCATAATAGAACAATATAATTAGATTTTACTATTTGTTCGGCGGAATGAGAAAAAGTACTGTTTCTAAAGTTATACTGTTAGGGCGCAACTGAGTAGTCTAATGTTGT
Organism: Aechmea fasciata; assembly: GCA_025177825.1. Lineage (NCBI taxonomy): Eukaryota > Viridiplantae > Streptophyta > Magnoliopsida > Poales > Bromeliaceae > Aechmea > Aechmea fasciata. The sequence continues at coordinate 1,050,133 of CM045938.1, forward strand.
TCCGTTTTTGGTTCTTGTGAACGTAGATAACGATACGCTGCCAATATACACTCTCGGGGCATAATAGAATAATATAATTGGGTTTCACCCTTTGTTCGGTTGAATGAGAAAAAGTACTATTTCTAAAGTTATACTGTTAGGGCGCAACTGAGTTGTCTATGTTGTTCCGGTTTTGATTCTTGTGAACGTAGACAACGATACGTTGCCAATATATATTCTCGGGGCATAATAGAACAATATAATTGGGTTTCACTTTTTGTTCGTTTGATTGAGAAAAAGTACTGTTTCTAAAGTTATATTGTTAGGTAGAGTAGTCTAATGTTGTTCGGGTTTGGTTCTTGTGAACGTAGACAACGATACATTGCCAATATACACTCTCGGGACATAATAGAACAATATAATTAGATTTTACTATTTGTTCGGTGGAATGAGAAAAAGTACTGTTTCTAAAGTTATACGGTTATGGCGCAACTGAGTAGTCTAATGTTGTTCCGTTTTTGGTTTTTGTGAACGTAGATAACGATACGTTGCCAATATATACTCTCGGGGCATAATAGAACAATATAATTGGGTTTCACTATTTGTTCGTTTGAATGAGAAAAATCTTGTTTCTAAAGTTATACTGTTAGGGCGCAACTGAGTAGTCTAATGTTGTTCCGGTTTTGGTTCTTGTGAACGTAGACAACGATACGTTGCCAATATACACTCTCGAGGCATAATAGAACAATATAATTAGATTTTACTATTTGTTCGGTGGAATGAGAAAAAAAATCTTGTTTCTAAAGTTATCTTTGTTAGGCGCAAGCGAGTAGTCTAATGTTGTTCCGTTTTTGGTTCTTGTGAACGTAGATAACGATACGTTGCCAATATACACTCTCGGGGCATAATAGAATAATATAATTGAGTTTCACTCTTTGTTCGGTTGAATGAGAAAAAGTACTGTTTCTAAAGTTATACTGTTAGGGCGCAACTGAGTAGTCTAATGTTGTTCCGGTTTTGGTTCTTGTGAGCGTAGACAACGATACTTTGCCAATATACACTCTCGGGGCATAATAGAATAATATAATTGGGTTTCACTCTTTGTTCGGTTGAATGATAGAAAGTAATGTTTCTAAAGTTATACTGTTAGGGCGCAACTGAGTAGTCTAATGTTGTTCCGGTTTTGGTTCTTGTGAACGTTGACAACGATTCGTTGCCAATATACTCTCTCGGGGCATAATAGAACAATATAATTGGGTTTCACTCTTTGTTCGTTTGAATGAGAAAAATCTTTGTTTCTAAAGTTATCTTTGTTAAGCGCAATGAGTAGTCAAATGTTGTTCGGTTTTGGTTCTTGTGAACGTAGACAACGATACGTTGCAAACATACACCCTCGGGGCATAATAGAACAATATAATTAGGTTTTACTATTAGTTCGGTGGAATTAGAAAAAGTACTATTTCTAAAGTTATACTGTTAGGGCGCAACTGAGTAGTCTAATGTTGTTCCGGTTTTAGTTCTTGTGAAAGAAGACAACGATACGTTGCCAATATATACTCTCGGGGCATAATAGAACAATATAATTGGATTTCACTCTTTGTTCCGTTGAATGATAAAAAGTACGGTTTCTAAAGTTATCTTTGTTAGGCGCATAGAGTTATATCTAATGTTGTTCCGGTTTTGGTTCTTGTGAACGTAGACAACGATACGTTGCCAATATACACTCTCGGGGCATAATAGAACAATATAATTGGGTTTCACTCTTTGTTAGGTTGAATGAGAAAAAGTACTGTTTCTAAAGTTATACTGTTAGGGCGCAACTGAGTAGTCTAAAGTTGTTACGGTTTTGGTTCTTGTGAACGTAGACAACGATACGTTGCCAATATACACTCTCGGGGCATAATAGAATAATATAATTGGGTTTCACTCTTTGTTCGGTTGAATGATAAAAAGTACTGTTTCTAAAGTTATACTGTTAGGGCGCAACTGAGTGTAAATCCAATCCATAATGATCGTCTCTTCCGATTGTCGCGACATTCGACAAGTCGCCCAATTTGTTCTCCAGAGATGGTTACCCGATTCACCAATCGGCATTGTACCCCCAATGCCTCCACAGTAATCTCAACTCCACCACTGGGGTGGTACTCACTGTTTCTCTTCTATACATATGGTCAAGAACCATATCCCACACATATCCTCGATCTACTAAGGTCATTCCCTTAGTCTCAACTTGATGTCTCAAGTAAACTCTTCATAAGCCTACGCCGAGAGCTTATCTTCGGTAGGGAATCTCATAGCACTAACTGCTCAAGCGCTCGAAACGAATCATTCAAAATTTCTTCTCCACAATGCTTCCCTTAGCATCAGATACCCCAGCTATCCATAGTCACAGAGCTCAACTCAAGTGATAGAGAGGGTTCCATTTACAAATAGTAGTAGCTCTCTAACAAGGTCACCAGAAAGTGACCATCGACCAGAACGTCGATCGCAACCACTCTTCCACGAAGTCTCCATTGCAAGGAACGTAATTCCACATGCAACATCCGAACAAAGGAAAATCAGTACCTGGTACTTTCCCTCACGAATTCTTCCCGACAACTTGATCCCACAGTGAGAGTTTACACTCCGCTCACCTCAGTACGCTTCCACAGTTGATCCTTGTAGATCTTACTCGGAAAACCCATGGCCGTCTACGGCCGGTTCCACCAATCCATCTTGAGGGCTTGGAATTATCATTCCGCAAGACCCTAAAGTTGGTGAAGTACTACAGGCTTCAGCAACGTCACGCTAATCCCCGTGATGTCCCAATCAGGTGCCAACATTAGCTTGAGGTGCAGCCTCAAACACCGACACAAAAAGGTATTACTCCCGATAGCAATACGATTCGATCGAGTACGCCAATATCACAAGACTAATCGAAACGATCAACGAGCCTCTACAGCCGAGCAAAGGCCCAATCGTGATTCACTTTAGATCACGATGGCCGAAGTATAGTCGAAACGACCCTACAGGTCCTACCTCAACAGAGGGTGTTTCTCACGAAGCGAAACACGAAATGCAAGGATCTCCCTGCCACTTGAGCTCACAATTCGTGACTCCGTCAGGAGAGCATTAACAGCTCCAAAGGTATCCTTCAATCTGAGGATCCTCGAACAACCAAAGGTAATGGCCAGTTAGGCCCCAAATCCTCTCCAATACTTACCTAGTTTTAGGTAAGGGAGATAGTCACCACAACCAGTGGGACAAATCCTCAACATGCACTATTTCGTGCTCAAAATCCCAAGGCGAGTTAAATCAGCTCGCAAGTCCCAAGGTACAAGGTACCTCACAACTCCACACCACGAAAGCCAATCTATTTGTTGGCACGCAAGACCTTCTCGCAAGGTAGGGTGTTCGAAACGACACACCCGATCATCTGATCATCCTATTAACATCGAAGAATGATCAATGCTAGAAATTCTCGGGTTGGTTCACTACACACTCGGTGTATCCTCGATCTCACGATCCCACACGTGGCATTCCACGCTCTTGGGTCAAAACTCGGACTACCGTCCTGACCAAAACTTTGCCCTGCCCGAAGGCAGGGCATTGTCACTCCACGACTAGCTGCGCTGCCCAAAGGGCCCGGGCTCCATGATCTACAAGCTGGTCCGAGCACGGGTCGTCCCCGAGCACCATCAGGCTACCCGGTGATCTAGGGATGCAACTAATGCAATAGTCGTGAGATCCAAATAGCATAGCGAAAGCTACCCACAACCCGCGGACTAACCGTCTCGATCAAGGCTAATCCTCATCACAAACAGCGATCAAACGTGATGCAATGCATCTCGGCAAATAGCCGATCAAAGGATAGGTGCAAAGCACCGGCATCAACCAACACACACTCGAAAATCATAGTGCGAACCAAAACAAGTAGTCACCACCTCGGCCATCGCCTCCTCGGTCTGAACGTATACATGCGGCCGTTCGGGGCTTTGTTGTGGCTCCTCCGTTTGTCTCTAAACAGGTTGCCTCCCAGAGTGCGTCTGACTCGCACCCTCGGTCATGGGCCTCTAGCCCAAATCCTTAATCTAAGCCTTCTCGACGAGCGCGCAGTTTACCACATCTTGGCAAGTCTGAAGATTGGGATGTTGCGCCAACCGAAAGATCAACGGCCGAAGTCCTCACAGTCCCGCACTACAACGGCACACCATCGGGGAGTCGAGGGAACTCCCATTCGTACTCGGCCACAGTCCGCTTCCCTTGGGGCATATCCACAGATACTGTTCCGACTTTTCCTTAACACTGACATTGAAGTAAAGCCTCAACGGGAGTTCCTTGAACCTCCCTCAAGTAGTCGTCACCATATCAGCATTGGTGTTATCCTGAATATCCAACCACCAGCTATAGACTTCATCTTCCAGGTGGTGATCGGCGAGCCAAACTCTGCCTCTCTTCCACGAATGTGTCGCGGAAATAGTTTCTCCATCTGCATCGACCACTTCCTTACGATCCAGTGGTCGTCCTTCTCTCCATCGAGGATTCTGGGATTACACCTCTCGAACTCGTTGGGCAATCCATGAGTCACTCTCGCTCTGCTTCCTCAGCCATCACGGGAAAACCACCTGTTGCAGTAAGGATCTCTCCAGGTGTTTCATGCGCGCATCCTGCCTGTCGTTGAGCCGGTGTCGCCTGCTGAGTCGCCAAACTAGTGAGAGCCGCAAGTAGGCACCTCACTCACGGACCTCACTGGATCCGGGGGTAGTGGACATCTCCACTTCCCCAAACGTTGTCGCGTCATCCGCTCCAACAAACTTAGAGCGGGTCGTCAACAAGACGCCACAACATCACTAAAGCGCAAGTTAATAAAACCCACGCTATCGCACCCACTCAACAATACCCAAATCATGCGAAAGTAATGAAGTGTGTTTCACAACTAACTCCCGATGTTACGTTGTCGGCCGCCAACGTAACCCTCCGCGGAGTTAGAAGCTATACACCTCGATCCAACTCTACTTACTAGAGTTATTCAAGATACCCAATCTTAATACTTTCGCCCACAGTTAAATAGACCTCGTCTCTCACGAGCCTATATCCTATAGTCCAACCGGCCTAAGGTTTGCTAGGTCCACAAGAAGACTCAACCTGGCTCTGATACCAATTTAATCTGTCACGCCCCGGGACCCGGCGGAAGCCCGCCCGGCGCGTGCCCAGACCCGCCGTATGTCTACAACATACAAGGCGTCTAACAAAAACGATAAATAATCAACAAGAAAGAGGCATCTAGTAGTGTCAGAGCGAAATAAAACAACTAGATCTCTACATAGGAAATAAAGCACTAACATCCACTATGAAGTATAAAAATAAATACAACCAAAACTCCACAACCAAAAGCTAAAAAAAGGTACATGGTAGTCTCTATCCGGGATACAAAAATCTCTCTCTCACAAATACCAAAAGAGAGAAAAGTAGAACCATCTAAAAGAGAGTAAAGCTACTAAGAGCTAACTAGACGCGACTCCCTTGCCGCGATCCCTTGCCTCCGCCGGTGCCGAAGGCTCTGAAACACATTAGAAAAAGAGGGCGTGAGAACTATTGATTAATAGTTCCCAGTGGGCAATTACTGACTTCAGTTGCATGCTCCACTAGGCCCAAAACTAAACAAGTAAACGATAAACTATGCATAAGTAAAGCAAACGACATGTAAAATAAACATGTAAGCTACTAAACATCTTGTCTCTACTTAGCATAAATAAGCATAAAGCAAACGACTAATCTAAGCATGATTAGTAAGTACAACTACTAGTATAATGTTCCCAAAATTTAATAGTAAAGAATTGAAGTTTACTATTCTAGTCAAATCCACAATGTCCACAAATGATAGTAAAGTGTTAAAGTTTACTATTCTAGTCAAAGTCCACAATGTCCACAAATGATAGTAAAGTGTTAAAGTTTACTATTCTAGTCAAAGTCCACAATGTCCACAAATGATAGTAAAGTGTTGAAGTTTACTATTCTAATCAAATCCACAATTTCCTTTAAAGCTGCTTTAAGTTTAAGTACAATAAGATCAACCGAAGGCGATATGGCCGATGCCCACCCGAAGGCTGCCTAGCCCAAATCACGAGCCTAATGGCCCCGTAGTAGTCAACATTCCCACCCTAGGAATGAGTACGTCCTACGGCAATCCATCGGCGCCCAATCCCATACGGCGAATACATGAAACGCGTTGGCCAACTCACGGAGTCTTGGAGCATGAGGAGCGACCCTCACAAGCATGTGCGAATGAGCACAATGGCATATAGTCACAAAACTCGTCATATGTCCCAAATCGTCATGTCTCTAACATGGAATATACAAGTGTCCAAAGGCCAATCTCTATGTCATCATGTCTCTAACATGGAAATAATAGATGTCCAGTGGCCTATGTCAAGTCTCTATGTTGCAGTTTCATAGTTTTCTAAGTTAAGTGCCGCTTGATGACACTTAAGCTTTTCTAAGTTCCAACACAAGTTTAATGTTCACAATTAACATTATTTAAGCTATAATCACCATAAATGGCACACTCCCGGCGCCCACAAGAACCACCCCCACATGCATGCAATTTAACCGAGATAGCTCTACTATATAGAGTGAAAATTTTATCATACATAAGGCATGCATTTTAAGTGATTCAAAATTCATAATAAATCTATTTAGCATGAATATGCATTCAAAATAATTAAATCAAACCGAATAAGCACTTAGGAGCCATTTGCCCCTATGCTCATGAAGCCAAACCCACCAAGTGCGTGTAGCGTTGCTCGAACCGCTAACGAAGCTTCGATAATCACTCCTTGAGTCCTAAGAAGCACACCCTAGGAGTTACAAGCTAAGAAGTTGAACCATGAGTTCACACTTTAAGAAATTCCACAAAAGGTTGGAGAAAACTCACCGAGTGCGAAGGAAACTCTCTCGATCTCCAAATGGGAGTTAGAGTCCTTCTAAACCAACCTAAACCAAAGTTCTAAACCCATCAATTAGGTCCCAAAAGCCCTAAATCGAAAATCCCCAAATTCTAACCCTAGAATCCAAAACTAGGGTTTAATCTCAAAGAAACCTCCAAAAACCGAATCTAAGTGAAGAGAGCTTGTTGCTTACCTCTAAGAAGCTTCAAACCAAGTCCAAAAGGCCCAAGGGTTGAAGTTTGATCCACCACAAAGCTCCACTCACCAAGCTCTAAGCTCCAACAATGGAGGAAATAGGCTCTACCAAGCAAAAGAGAGCAAAGAGAGGGTTTTAATCCTCAAAAACCCATCCAAACTAAGGAGAGAAGAAGGAGATGGAGTGGAGGGAGCTCTTACCTCTCCTCTTGCTGTGAAGAACACAAAGGGAAACCCTAGGGGCAAGGCTTGCACTAATAGAAGTGCAACAATAGCTAAAAACCCCCTGCAGTTCAAACTGCTCAAAATCTGCCAGTGTCACAGGTACAAGCCATCCCGTACAGAGTATAGACCTGCGAAGCACCAAACCGAGGCTCGGGTTGGCGTCCATCGGCTCTCCCATGCGGTACGAGAATCCATCTGTCTGGTGTAGCAACAATTCTGTAGGTATAGCAACAATTTACATGGTACAGACCCTCCAGACCTCAATCCGAGAGCAACCTAAAATCCAACTTTTTGGACTTTAGTGCTTAGGATTCATCCGCTAGCCTCGGTACACGTGCTCTAGGTCGGAACATAGTCAACGACCCTCCAGAAAATCTGGAAAAGCTCCGAACTCACGTCGAATACTCGAACTCCGCAATTTGCGCAAGTCCAGTATGTTACAGTTATACTGTTAGGGCGCAACTGAGTTATCTAACGTTCTTCCGATTTTGGTTCTTGTGAACGTAAACAACGATACGTTGCCAATATACACTCTCGGGGCATAATAGAATAATATAATTGGGTTTCACTCTTTGTTCGGTTGAATGAGAAAAAGTACTGTTTCTAAAGTTATACTGTTAGGGCGCAACTGAGTAGTCTAATGTTGTTACGTTTTTGGTTCTTGCGACGTAGACAACGATACTTTTCCAATATACAGCTCCGGGGCATAATAGAATAATATAATTGGGTTTCACTCTTTGTTCGGTTGAATGAGAAAAAGTACTGTTTCTAAAGTTATATTGTTAGGGCGCAACTGAGTAGTCTAATGTTGTTCCGGGTTTGGTTCTTGTGAACGTAGACAACGATACATTGCCAATATACACTCTCGGGACATAATAGAACAATATAATTAGATTTTACTCTTTGTTCGATTGAATGAGAAAAAGTACTGCTTCCAAAGATATACTGTTAGGGCGCAACTGAGTAATCTAATGTTGGTCCGGTTTTGGTTCTTGTGAACGATGGCATTGATACGTTGCGAATATGCACTCTCGGGGCATAATAGAACAATATAATTAGGTTTTACTCTTTGTTCGATTGAATGAGAAGAAATCTTGCTTCCAAAGATATCTTTGTTAGGCGCAAGAGTAGTCTAATGTTGGTCCGGTTTTGGTTCTTGTGAACGTTGGCATTGATACGTTGCGAATATGCACTCTCGGGGCATAATAGAACAATATAATTAGGTTTTACTCTTTGTTCGATTGAATGAGAAAAAGTACTGTTTCCAAAGATATACTGTTAGGGCGCAACTGAGTAGTCTAATGTTGGTCCGGTTTTGGTTCTTGTGAAGGTCGGCATGGATACGTTACGAATATACACTCTCGGGGCATAATAGAACAATATAATTAGGTTTTACTCTTTGTTCGATTGAATGACGTAAAATCGCTTCCAAAGATATACTGTTTGGGCGCAACTAAGTTGTCTAATGTTGGTCCGGTTTTGGTTCTTTTGAACGTTGGCATGGATACGTTGCGAATATACACTCTCGGGACATAAAAGAATAATATAATTAGGTTTTACTCTTTGTTCGATTGAATGAGAAAAAGTACTGCTTCCAAAGATATACTATTAGGGCACAACTGAGTAGTCGAATGTTGGTCCGGTTTTGGTTCTTGTTAACGTTGGCATGGATACGTTGCGAATATACACTCTCGGGACATAATAGAACAATATAATTAGGTTTTACTCTTTGTTCGATTGAATGAGAAAAAGTACTGTTTCCCAAGATATCTTGTTAGGCGCAATCGAGTAGCCTAATGTTGGTCCGGTTTTGGTTCTTGTGAACGTTGGCATGGATACGTTGCGAATATACACTCTCGGGCATAATAGAACAATATAATTAGGTTTTACTCTTTGTTCGATTGAATGAGAAAAATCTTGTTTCCCAAGATATCTTGTTAGGCGCAATTGAGTAATCTAATGTTGGTCCGGTTTTGGTTCTTGTGAACGTTGGCATGGATACGTTGCGAATATACACACTAGGGGCATTATCGAACAATATAATTAGGTTTTACTCTTTGTTCGATAGAATGAGAAAAATTACTGCTTCCAAAGATATACTGTTAGGGCGCAACTGAGTAGCCTAATGTTGGTCCGGTTTTGGTTCTTGTGAACGTTGGCATGGATACGTTGCGAATATACACTCTCGGGGCATAATAGAACAATAAAATTTTGTTTTACTCTTTGTTAGATTGAATGAGAAAAATCTTGTTTCCAAAGGTATCTTGTTAGGGCGCAACTGAGTAGTCTAATGTTAGTCCGGTTTTGGTTCTTGTGAACGTTGGCATGGATACGTTGCGAATATACACTCTCGGGGCATAATAGAACAATATAATTAGGTTTTACTCTTTGGTCGATTGAATGAGAAAAATCTTGCTTCCAAAGATATACCGTTAGGCGCAATCGAGTAATCTAATGTTGGTCCGGTTTTGGTTCTAGTGAACGTTGGCATTGATACGTTGCGAATATGCACTCCCGGGGCATAATAGAACAATATAATTAGGTTTTACACTTTATTCGATTGAATGAGAAAAAGTACTGTTTCCAAAGTTATACTGTTATGGCGCAACTGAGTAAGCTAATGTTGTACCGGTTTTGGTTCTTGTCAACATTGACATCGATACGTTGAAAATTTACACTCTCGGGGCATAATAGAACAATATAATTAGGTTTTACTCTTTGTTCGATTGAATGAGAAAAAAATCGCTTCCAAAGATATACTGTTAGGGCGCAACTGAGTAATCTAATGTTAGTCCGGTTTTGGTTCTAGTGAACGTTGGCATTGATACGTTGCGAATATGCACTCTCGGGGCATAATAGAACAATATAATTAGGTTTTACTCTTTGTTCGATTGAATGAGGAAAAATCTTGTTTCCATAGTTATACTGTTAGGGCGCAACTGAGTAGTCTAATGTTGGTCCGGTTTTGGTTCTTGTGAAGGCCGGCATGGATACGTTGCGAATATACACTCTCGGGGCATAATAGAACAATATAATTATGTTTTACTCTTTGTTCGATTGAATGAGAGAAATTACTGCTTCCAAAGTTATACTGTTAGGGCGCAACTGAGTAGTCTAATGTTGGTCCGGTTTTGGTTCTTGAGAACGTTGGCATGGATACGTTGCGAATATACACTCTCGGGACATAATAGAACAATATAATTAGGTTTTACTCTTTGTTCGATTGAATGAGAAAAATCTTGTTTCCCAAGATATCTTTGTTAGGCGCAATCGAGTAGCCTAATGTTGGTCCGGTTTTGGTTCTTGTGAACGTTGGCATTGATACGTTGCGAATATACACTCTCGGGGAATAATAGAACAATATAATTAGGTTTTACTCTTTGTTCGATTGAATGAGAAAAAGTACTGTTTCCCAAGATATACTGTTAGGGCGCAAGTGAGTAGTCTAATGTTGGTCCGGTTTTGGTTCTTGTGAACGTTGGCATGGATACGTTGCTAATATACACTCTCGGGACATAATAGAACAATATAATTAGGTTTTACTCTTTGGTCGATTGAATGAGAAAAAATCTTGCTTCCAAAGATATCTTTGTTAGAGGCGCAATGAGTAATCTAATGTTGGTCGGTTTTGGATCTTGTGAACGATGGCATTGATACGTTGCGAATATGCACTCTCGGGGCATAATAGAACAATATAATTAGGTTTTACTCTTTGTTCGATTGAATGAGAAAAAGTACTGTTTCCAAAGATATACTGTTAGGGCGCAACTGAGTAATCTAATGTTGGTCCGGTTTTGGTTCTTGTGAACGTTGGCTTTGATACGTTGCGAATATGCACTCTCGGGGCATAATAGAACAATATAATTAGGTTTTACTCTTTGTTCGATTGAATGAGGAAAAGAAATCTTGTTTCCAAAGTTATCTTGTTAGGGCGCAACTGAGTAGTCTAATGTTGGTCCGATTTTGTTTCTTGTGAAGGTCGGCATGGATACGTTACGAATATACACTCTCGGGGCATAATAGAACAATATAATTAGGTTTTACTCTTTGTTCGATTGAATGACAGAAAGTACTGCTTCCAAAGATATACTGTTTGGGCGCAACTAAGTTGTCTAATGTTGGTCCGGTTTTGGTTCTTTTGAACGTTGGCATGGATACGTTGCGAATATACACTCTCGGGACATAAAAGAATAATATAATTAGGTTTTACTCTTTGTTCGATTGAATGAGAAAAAGTACTGCTTCCAAAGATATACTGTTAGGGCACAGTAGTCGAATGTTGGTCCGGTTTTGGTTCTTGTTAACGTTGGCATGGATACGTTGCGAATATACACTCTCGGGACATAATAGAACAATATAATTAGGTTTTACTCTTTGTTCGATTGAATGAGAAAAAATCTTGTTTCCCAAGATATCTTGTTAGGCGCAACCGAGTAGCCTAATGTTGGTCCGGTTTTGGTTCTTGTGAACGTTGGCATGGATACGTTGCGAATATACACTCTCGGGGCATAATAGAACAATATAATTAGGTTTTACTCTTTGTTCGATTGAATGAGAAAAATCTTGTTTCCCAAGATATACTGTTAGGGCGCAACTGAGTAGTCTAATGTTGGTCCGGTTTTGGTTCTTGTGAACGTTGGCATGGATACGTTGCGAATATACACTCTCGGGACATAATAGAACAATATAATTAGGTTTTACTCTTTGTTCGATTGAATGAGAAAAATCTTGCTTCCTACTTGTTAGGCGCAATGAGTAGTCTAATATTGGTCGGTTTTGGTTCTTGTTAACGTTGGCATGGATACGTTGCGAATATACACTCTCGGGACATAATAGAACAATATAATTAGGTTTTACTCTTTGTTCGATTGAATGAGAAAAAGTACTGTTTCCCAAGATATACTGTTAGGGCGCAACTGAGTAGCCTAATGTTGGTCCGGTTTTGGTTCTTGTTAACGTTGGCATGGATACGTTGCGAATATACACTCTCGGGGCATAATAGAACAATATAATTAGGTTTTACTCTTTGTTCGATTGAATGAGAAAAAGTACTGCTTCCAAAGATATACTGTTTGGGCGCAACTGAGTAATCTAATGTTGCTCCGGTTTTGGTTCTTGTGAAGATCGGCATCGATACGTTGCGAATATACACTCTCGGGGCATAATAGAACAATATAATTTGGTTTTACTCTTTGTTCGATTGAATGAGAAAAATCTTGTTTCCCAAGATATCTTGTTAGGCGCAACTGAGTAGTCTAATGTTGGTCCGGTTTTGGTTCTTGTGAACGTTGGCATGGATACGTTGCGAATATACACACTAGGGGCATTATCGAACAATATAATTAGGTTTTACTCTTTGTTCGATAGAATGAGAAAAAATCTTGCTTCCAAAGATATCTTGTTAGGCGCAAATGAGTAGCCTAATGTTGGTCGGTTTGGTTCTTGTGAACGTTGGCATGGATACGTTGCGAATATACACTCTCGGGCATAATAGAACAATAAAATTTTGTTTTACTCTTTGTTAGATTGAATGAGAAAAATCTTGTTTCCAAAGGTATCTTTGTTAGGCGCAATGAGTATTCTAATGTTAGTCCGGTTTTGGTTCTTGTGAACGGTGGCATGGATACGTTGCGAATATACACTCTCGGGGCATAATAGAACAATATAATTAGGTTTTACTCTTTGGTCGATTGAATGAGAAAAATGCTTCCAAAGATATCTTGTTAGGCGCAAAGTAATCTAATGTTTGTCCGGTTTTGGTTCTAGTGAACGTTGGCATTGATACGTTGCGAATATGCACTCTCGGGGCATAATAGAACAATATAATTAGGTTTTACACTTTATTCGATTGAATGAGAAAAATCGTTTCCAAAGTTATCTTGTTATGGCGCAAGGAGTAAGCTAATGTTGTACGGTTTTGGTTCTTGTCAACATTGACATCGATACGTTGAAAATTTACACTCTCGGGGCATAATAGAACAATATAATTAGGTTTTACTCTTTGTTCGATTGAATGAGAAAAATCTTGCTTCCAAAGATATACCGTTAGGCGCATCGAGTAATCTAATGTTAGTCCGGTTTTGGTTCTAGTGAACGTTGGCATTGATACGTTGCGAATATGCACTCTCGGGCATAATAGAACAATATAATTAGGTTTTACTCTTTGTTCGATTGAATGAGGAAAATCTTGTTTCCAAAGTTATCTTGTTAGGGCACAACCGAGTAGTCTAATGTTGGTCCGGTTTTGGTTCTTGTGAAGGCGGCATGGATACGTTGCGAATATACACTCTCGGGCATAATAGAACAATATAATTAGGTTTTACTCTTTGTTCGATTGAATGAGAGAAATCTTGCTTCCAAAGATATACTGTTAGGGCGCAACTGAGTAGTCTAATGTTGGTCCGGTTTTGGTTCTTGAGAACGTTGGCATGGATACGTTGCGAATATACACTCTCGGGACATAATAGAACAATATAATTAGGTTTTACTCTTTGTTCGATTGAATGAGAAAAATCTTGTTTCCCAAGATATCTTGTTAGGGCGCAAGCGAGTAGCCTAATGTTGGTCCGGTTTTGGTTCTTGTGAACGTTGGCATGGATACGTTGCGAATATACACTCTCGGGGCATAATAGAACAATATAATTAGGTTTTACTCTTTGTTCGATTGAATGAGAAAAAAATCTTGTTTCCCAAGATATCTTTGTTAGGGCGCAAGTGAGTAGTCTAATGTTGGTCCGGTTTTGCTTCTTGTGAACGTTGGCATGGATACGTTGCGAATATACACTCTCGGGGCGTAATAGAACAATATAATTAGGTTTTACTCTTTGTTCGATTGAATGAGAAAAATCTTGCTTCCAAAGTTATACTGTTAGGGCGCAACTGAGTAGTCTAATGTTGGTCCGGTTTTGGTTCTTGTGAACGTTGGCATGGATACGTTGCGAATTTACACTCTCGGGGCGTAATAGAACAATATAATTAGGTTTTACTCTTTGTTCGATTGAATGAGAAAAAGTACTGTTTCCCAACGTTCTACTGTTAGGGCGCAACTGAGTAGTCTAATGTTGGTCCGGTTTTGGTTCTTGTGAACGTTGGCATGGATACGTTGCAAATATACACTCTCGGGGCATAATAGAACAATATAATTAGGTTTTACTCTTTGTTCGATTGAATGAGAAAAAGTACTGTTTCCAAAGATATACTGTTAGGGCGCAACTGAGTAGTCTAATGTTGGTCCGGTTTTGGTTCTTGTGAACGTTGGCATGGATACGTTGCGAATATACACTCTCGGGACATAATAGAACAATATAATTAGGTTTTACTCTTTGTTCGGTTGAGTGAGAAAAATCGCTTCCCTACGTTAGGCGCAACTGAGTAGTCTAATGTTGGTCCGGTTTTGGTTCTTGTTAACGTTGGCATGGATACGTTGCGAATATACACTCTCGGGACATAATAGAACAATATAATTAGGTTTTACTCTTTGTTCGATTGAATGAGAAAAATCTTGTTTCCCAAGATATCTTTGTTAGGGCGCAACTGAGTAGTCTAATATTGGTCCGGTTTTGGTTCTTGTTAACGTTGGCATGGATACGTTGCGAATATACACTCTCGGGACATAATAGAACAATATAATTAGGTTTTACTCTTTGTTCGATTGAATGAGAGAAATTACTGCTTCCAAAGATATACTGTTTGGGCGCAACTGAGTAATCTAATGTTGCTCCGGTTTTGGTTCTTGTGAAGATCGGCATCGATACGTTGCGAATATACACTCTCGGGGCATAATAGAACAATATAATTTGGTTTTACTCTTTGTTCGATTGAATGAGAAAAAGTACTGTTTCCCAAGATATACTGTTAGGGCGCAAGTGAGTAGTCTAATGTTGGTCCGGTTTTGGTTCTTGTGAAGGTTGGCATGGATACGTTGCGAATATACACTCTCGGGGCATAATAGAACAATATAATTAGGTTTTACTCTTTGTTCGATTGAATGAGAAAAAGTACTGCTTCCAAAGATATACTGTTAGGGCGCAACTGAGTAGCCTAATGTTGGTCCGGTTTTGGTTCTTGTGAACGTTGGCATGGATACGTTGCGAATATACACTCTCTGTAAGGAAGTGAATTCTCAAAATATGAGGATTTTACTTCATCCTAATCGACTAAGTGTCGTAGTGGTGAGAATCAGTGAGATTGAAGCTGACTCTAAGCCAAAAAGTGCATTAGAGTGGACCTCGACTGCAAATGGTGCAAACTGCTCCATTCTGCAGTTTTTGGCCAGTGGAGACCGGACACCCCATGGAGACCAGGATGCCACAAGGGGAATGTCCAGGACAATCCGTGAAGACCGGACCCCGTACGCTGGAGAAACTGACCTGAGGGTTTTTCGTAAGCCAATACGTGAATTCTCGAAATCCGAGAGTTGCACCATGTTTAGAATCGACTGATTGTCGATTGGATGGACTTCGGAAAGTTCGAAGTTGATCCGAAGGCAAAAAGTGCCCCGGAGTTGCTCCCGGTGAAGTTCGAAGCCTTCGGGCGCTTTTGTGCGCATAGGCGCGAAAACGGAACCCGAAAAGCTATGTCGGGTCGCGAGCTAAATCCGACATTAGCGTGGATGAAAAGATGATGAAAACGTGTTCGAAAACATGTTTGGAAGGTCTCGGTGCGATTTGAAAAGAATCGGAGGCAAGACGAGCGAAAACGAGCGAAAACGGAGAAGAAACGAAAAACGCTGAAATTTGGCTAAGTCCTTAAATGTTGGGCTGAGGAGACCCACTGGGTCCGGACAAGAGAGTCTTTGTCCAGGACAATGGGTCCGGACAATGGATCTTTGTCCAGGACACGATGGTCAAATGGGCAAAAATGGATTTCGCAGAGTGCTGTCCGGACATTGAGGGGATGTCCGGTCCCTGAGCCCGAAAAATGCCCAGTTGGTGCAGTTTGCATAGTTGAGGGTCCTTTTAGCATCTTGTTACAATAGAGCTTATAGAGGGTACCACTCTCTCTCTCCCTGTTATTTCCTCACCTCCCTCACCCGATCACTCTCCTCTCTCTCTCTAGCAGCAAGAAGAAGGAGAAGAGGATAGAAAAAAGAGAAGGAGAAAAAGGTTGAGATTTTGGTGGAGAAGCATACTTAGAGGAAGATCCTTGGAGTCTTCTTCTTCCTCTCCACCATTGGAGCTCACCATAGAGGTAAGCCCTAGAGAGCTTTCATGGTAGCTTCTTCTAGAGTGTTTTGTACCTCTTAGAAATAATTTTCTTGGAACCCTAGCTTCTCTAAGAAGTGATCTACACGGTCGATTTGAGCTCTAGCGCAAGATTTTGCTCGGGGCAATTTCTAGGGCTCAAATTGGGGGTTTTCTAAATATGAGGTTTTGATCTCTTTTAACCTCATTTCTAACATATTGTTAGGTCCACGAACGCGTGCGAGGCGACGGTTCGTCGATTCGACGAACGGTTTAAGCGATCCGAGCCAAACGAAGGCTTTCAGCTTCGATATTGGGCCGGGAGTCAAAGTAGTGGTTGGAAGCGTCGAGAGCGGCATTCTAACCTCGTGGAACATCCCAAAAGGTGGGGGGTGCTTTACCGAAGCCGTTGGGCTCCCTTTTATGTCTAAGTAAATATTGGTCATATTGCACATATATGTACATATGTATATAGTTTTCATGCATGATAGGGTTGGTATGATTAAATGACTATTCTAGTGTGCCTCCTTATCGTGCGTGACTATGGTGTTGCATTAGGACATAGGAGTATGCTTGCATACCTTCCTTATCGTGCGGCACCATAGGCTTGCATTTGGACATAGGAAGCATCAGGATGAATATTGTGACACTGAACCCTAGAGATGACTGAATCTTGCATGATTATCAACTAGAGATATATGAACCAAGTATAGAGCTTGATGATTAGCAATATGACATTATGACATTGTGACATTGTAACGTAGTGTAAAGGACACTAGAGCTAGGAAAACCAAGTAAAGAACTTGATGAATGACATATGACTTAGTGTAATGACACTAATTGCATGAGTACCAAGTAGATAACTTGATGAATGACATGTATAATGACATAGTGTAAAGAACAATAGAGATATGTGAACCAAGTATAGAACGTGATGAGTATTAATTCCCTGGATGCCCTCCAAAGTGGAGGAGATGGTTACTAGTTCCCCTGTGTTGGATGCCCTCCAAATTGGAGGAGAAGATCATACTCACACGTCGCTCGTGACGTGGTCGCTCCACACGAGTAGTGCGAGTCTCGGAGGTCTTGGCACGTGATTCGATAGGGAGAGCCTATGTGGGGTCCCGAGGGATAGCCTATGTGGGGTCCCGCAGACAACCCATGAGGTTGAATGTGTTGAGTCGTGGGCGTGCCTACGGGCTAGCCATGGATTGGGTAACAAACTCCAAAGAGTTATGAGATTGGGTACAAAAGTACATATTGAGCATGATAGAATTGCAATTTACTTGATAGAGTTCTATTAGCATGTTGGTGGTTACATGGCTAGAGCATTACTCTTACCTAATTGTTACAGGCAATGTAGTTATTGCATTTCTTCTATTATGCTTTACTTACCGTATTCTGACTTTAAGATAAATATCTATCTGCTATTGCCTCGCTAGACCTAGTGGGGAGATCGGTGGGGTCGGTGGCCGAGCCCACTGGGAACTAAGGAAGTTAGTTCTCACCCCACTCTATTACAGGTGCAAGTTCGCGGGCGGCTGGTGAGGATCGCGGTATGGGCATCGCGCCCTAGTTGATAGAGGCCGCCATTTGCATTAGAACCTTCCCGATATCATTTTGGTATAGTCTTATGAACAAGAAAAGAATGTATATTTTGGATATGTAATGACTTATGTGTTTTGGGGAAAAGAACATGTATATTCATTTTGGTGAAAGAATGTAAAGAGATGTAAACAAATGTTGAATGATTGTAATAGATAGATTCTTCTCTCTTTATATTACTTGTATAAAATACTTGTACCTTGCTCTTGTTGTCGTTCGCACCTTTAGGTGCATCTTCTTGTCATGTATGATATAGAATTAAATCTCCTGGGTGATTCTTTGTACATGACTTGTTGTTGAGCCTTGGGCGGACAGGGGAGGTGCTGTCCGTTCGGCGCCTGATCGGCGTCCCCGAACCGAACCGAATTGGTAGCGGTCTCGGGGCGTGACACTCTCGGGGCATAATAGAACAATAAAATTTTGTTTTACTCTTTGTTAGATTGAATGAGAAAAAGTACTGTTTCCAAAGGTATACTCATGGTGCGCAATTGAGTAGTCTAATGTTCATCCGGTTTTGGTTCTTGTGAACGTTGGCATGGATACGTTGCGAATATACACTCTCGGGGCGTAATAGAACAATATAATTAGGTTTTACTCTTTGTTCGATTGAATGAGAAAAAGTACTGCTTCCAAAGTTATACTGTTAGGGCGCAACTGAGTAGTCTAATGTTGGTCCGGTTTTGGTTCTTGTGAACGTTGGCATGGATACGTTGCGAATATACACTCTCGAGGCGTAATAGAACAATATAATTAGGTTTTACTCTTTGTTCGATTGAATGAGAAAAAGTACTGTTTCCAAAGTTATACTGTTAGGGCGCAACTGAGTAAGCTAATGTTGTACCGATTTTGGTTCTTGTCAACATTGACATCGATACGTTGAAAATTTACACTCTCGGGGCATAATAGAACAATATAATTAGGTTTTACTCTTTGTTCGATTGAATGAGAAAAATCGCTTCCAAAGATATACCGTTAGGCGCAACCGAGTAATCTAATGTTAGTCCGGTTTGGTTCTAGTGAACGTTGGCATCGATACGTTGCAAATTTACACTATCGGGGCATAATAGAACAAAATAATTAGGTTTTACTCTTTGTTCGATTGAATGAGGAAAAGTACTGTTTCCAAAGTTATACTATTAGGGCGCAACTGAGTAGTCTAATGTTGGTCCGGTTTTGGTTCTTGTGAAGGGCGGCATGGATACGTTGCGAATATACACTCTCGGGGCATAATAGAACAATATAATTAGGTTTTACTCTTTGTTCAATTGAATGAGAGAAAATCTTGCTTCCAAAGATATACTGTTAGGGCGCAACTGAGTAGTCTAATGTTGGTCCGGTTTTGGTTCTTGAGAACGTTGGCATGGATACGTTGCGAATATACACTCTCGGGACATAATAGAACAATATAATTAGGTTTTACTCTTTGTTCGATTGAATGAGAAAAAGTACTGCTTCCAAAGATATACTGTTAGGGCGCCACTGAGTAGTCTATTGTTGGTCCGGTTTTTGTTCTTGTGAACGTTCGCACGGATAGGTTGCGAATATACACTCTCGGGGCACAATAGAACAATATAATTAGGTTTTACACTTTATTCGATTGAATGAGAAAAAGTACTGTTTCCAAAGTTATACTGTTATGGCGCAACTGAGTAAGCTAATGTTGTACCGGTTTTGGTTCTTGTCAACATTGACATCGATACGTTGCAAATTTACACTCTCGGGGCATAATAGAACAATATAATTAGGTTTTACTCTTTGTTCGATTGAATGAGAAAAAGTACTGCTTCCAAAGATATCTTGTTAGTGGCGCAATCGAGTAATCTAATGTTAGTCCGGTTTTGGTTCTAGTGAACGTTGGCATTGATACGTTGCGAATATGCACTCTCGGGGCATAATAGAACAATATAATTAGGTTTTACTCTTTCTTCGATTGAATGAGAAAAAGTACTGCTTCCAAAGATACACTGTTAGGGCGCAACTGAGTAGCCTAATGTTGGTCCGGTTTTGGTTCTTGTGAACGTTGGCATGGATACGTTGCGAATATACACTCTCGGGGCATAATAGAACAATATAATTAGGTTTTACTCTTTGTTCGATTGAATGAGAAAAATCTTGCTTCCAAAGATATCTTTGTTAGGGCGCAATCGAGTAATCTAATGTTGGTCCGGTTTTGGTTCTTGTGAACGTTGGCATGGATACGTTGCGAATATACATTCTCAGGACATAATAGAACAATATAATTAGGTTTTACTCTTTCTTCGATTGAATGAGAAAAAGTACTGTTTCCAAAGATACACTGTTAGGGCGCAACTGAGTAGTCTAATGTTGGTCCGGTTTTGGTTCTTGTGAACGTTGGCATCGATACGTTGCGAATATACACTCTCGGGCATAATAGAACAATATAATTAGGTTTTACTCTTTGTTCGATTGAATGAGAAAAAATCTTGTTTCCCAAGATATCTTTGTTAGGCGCGAGTAGTCTAATGTTGGTCCGGTTTTGGTTCTTGTGAACGTTGGCATGGATACGTTGCGAATATACACTCTCGGGACATAATAGAACAATATAATTAGATTTTACTCTTTGTTAGATTGATTGAGAAAAAGTACTGCTTCCAAAGATATATTGTTAGGGCGCAACTGAGTAGCCTAATGTTGGTCCGGTTTTGGTTCTTGTTAACATTGGCATGGAAACGTTGCGAATATACACTCTAGGGGCATAATAGAACAATATAATTAGGTTTTACTCTTTGTTCGATAGAATGAGAAAAATCTTGCTTCCCAAGATATCTTGTTAGGCGCAACCGAGTAGACTAATGTTGGTCCGGTTTTGTTTCTTGTGAACGTTGGCATGGATACGTTGCGAATATACACTCTCGGGGCATAATAGAAAATTATAATTAAGTTTTACTCTTTGTTCGATTTAATGAGAAAAAGTACTGTTTCCAAAGATATACTGTTAAGCCGCAATTGAGTAGTCTAATGTTAGTCCGGTTTTGGTTCTTGTGAACGGTGGCATGGATACGATGCGAATATACACTCTCGGGGCATAATAGAACAATATAATTAGGTTTTACTCTTTGTTCGATTGAATGAGAAAAAGTACTGTTTCCAAAGTTATACTGTTAGGGCGCAATAGGGTACTCTAATGTTGGTCCGGTTTTGGTTCTTGTGAACGATGGCATTGATACGTTGCGAATATGCACTCTTGGGGCATAATAGAACAATATAATTAGGTTTTACTCTTTGTTCGATTGAATGAGAAAAAGTACTGCTTCCAAAGATATACTGTTAGGGCGCCACTGAGTAATCTAATGTTGGTCCGGTTTTGGTTCTTGTGAACGTTGGCTTTGATACGTTGCGAATATGCACTCTCGGGGCATAATAGAACAATATAATTAGGTTTTACTCTTTGTTCGATTGAATGAGAAAAAGTACTGTTTCCAAAGTTATACTGTTAGGGCGCAACTTAGTAGTCTAATGTTGGTCCGGTTTTGGTTCTTGTGAAGGTCGGCATGGATACGTTGCGAATATACACTCTCGGGGCATAATAGAACAATATAATTAGGTTTTACTCTTTGTTCGATTGAATGAGAGAAATCTTGCTTCCAAAGATATCTTGTTTGGGCGCAACTAAGTAGTCTAATGTTGGTCCGGTTTGGTTCTTTTGAACGTTGGCATGGATACGTTGCGAATATACACTCTCGGGACATAATAGAACAATATAATTAGGTTTTACTCTTTGTTCGATTGAATGAGAAAAAGTACTGCTTCCAAAGATATACTGTTAGGGCGCAACTGAGTAGTCTAATGTTGGTCCGGTTTTGGTTCTTGTTAACGTTGGCATGCATACGTTGCGAATATACACTCTCGGGGCATAATAGAACAATATAATTAGGTTTTACTCTTTGTTTAGGAGTTGCAAAATTGTAATTTTGTATTTCTCTTTGGATCTTTCACGCGAGAAATTCATTGTTTTGGTGATGGCAATGAATTTCATTTTTTTGTGAGTTGAGCGTTGTGATGTAATTTTGGGTTTTGTCACGAAATTGCCAAAGGGGGAGATTGTTACGGATTTTATGTTGGCATATTTCGTGAAGTGAGTCCGGAGTCTTGAAGGTTTAAAGAAGAAGGGATAAATCGAAGAATCGAAGACTCAAAACATGAATCCACAATGCTCGGTAAGTTCAAATATTATTGATGATGATTTATAAATATTTAAAAGTGTTTGGAAGACTTAGAATATTTTTAAATTGAATATATGGACAAAATTGTGTTTTTCAAATCCTAGTCTATCTCTAATTTTATTTTCAAAATTGGATTTTCACAATCCTAGTATACTTCTAAGTCTTCTAAATCTATAAATAAGTAATGGGGGTTCCATTAATTCGTATGCTTAGAGTTTAGACCATTATGAAACCCTAGAAACTTGTTGGGTACTTTCTTTCTTTCTTCAACAACAAGTTTCTATCGGATCAATTCTTGAAACCCTAATTTCTCGTTCTTTATGGAGAATTGATCCGGCTATTGCTTAGAAACATCTTCTACGGTTCTTTAATGATTATCTAAGCAATAAATCATCACCGATCGTATGGTTCTTGCTCCGGACGGAGTGCGCTCGTGGATTCGAGTGGGCGTCGTGGATTCGGCGTGATCGGAGGCTTCGTGGATTCGAAGTGGAGGCGTTCGTGGATTCGAACGTGGGGCGTGGACAACCCGGCGGCGTGCGCGAGATCCGAAGAAGATAAAGAGAGGTTTGAGTCCGTGGATTCGGTAAATCACCTTGTAATCTTTTATTCTTAGTGGATTGTTATCGCGTGTTGGTCCCGTGGGTTTTTTACTCCGAGTTGGAGTTTTCCCACGTAAATCTCGGTGTGTTTTTAATTTCCGCATTTACTTTTAACGCATCGATTATTTGTGATTTTTGGCCACCTATTCACCCTCCTCTAGGTGTCGGATACAATCTAGATAGATCCTTGGGGCTTCCCCGTAACTAACAATTGGTAGCAGAGCGGGATCTAGATATAGTGCTATCTAATGGCCGAAGAGTTAGTAGGGGTGTTGCAAACTTACGATATGACTTTTCCTACTAACCAATCTTCTTCCAAGTCTTTTTCTCAAAGTAGAGTGATTGCGTTGAAAACATCAAAGGAAGAAGACGTGGACTCGGATTCCGGCGATGAGGAATCAAACGACGAGGATTTAGCGGAAGCGTATCATCAACTCCTCGTCAAATCTAAAAAGATGGCGAAGCATAACAAAAGGCTTCGGAAGCGTCTAATTGACATTGAAGAGGAGAACAAAAATTTGAAAACAATGACGAAAGCTTTCGAAGAGGAAAAGGAAGCAATATTAAAAGATAATTCGATCCTCCAAAAGAAGCTAGATGAAGCGGATTTAACGATCAAATCCTCTAAGAACAAAGTTGAATTTTTGGAGCATCAATTTGAGGAATCGCACAAATCCAACAAAGAGTTGACCAAGGAAGTTCATCAACTCAAGTCCGACATTCAACAATTTTCTTCCGGATCGAAGAAATTGGATCATATGCTTGGGTTAGGTCAAACGAACAAGTTGTGTCTCGGATATGAAAGGACGTATGTTGAGAAGGATCAAAAGACGGCATCAAAAGTCTCAACAACTTTGAAGGACAAGGTGTGTCATCGATGTGGCATCAAAGGACACATCAAAAAGAGTTGTCCGAACAAAAATTTCAAGTCTCAATCGGCAACTTCGAAACGACAATTGGTATTAACTAACACTCGACATCCCCCACGGAATCAAAAGAAAAATCAAGTTAGTCGAGTACCTCGTGCAAACCGAATCTCAAAACCGAACCATCAAGGGAATCGGATGTCTAAGTCTCAACGACAACATCAACCGAAGCTTCAAGCAACGAATCGAGCAACGGTGGATCAAAAGTCGATACAAAGTGTACCTAACGTCGACAAGCCAAGACAACCAAAGATCCGACAAGTTTGGATCCGAAAAGGTGATATCTTTCCATGTCTTTCGTCTTAGTTTGTTTTTGTTTATGTAATGTTTTGATTGGTGCATATTGCATATTTTTCTTTCATTACATTACATGATTAGACGATGTTTGATCTTTAAAATTTGTTTTGAAAATCGTTTTTAAGGAAAGGTTTTTGGGGAGTTTTTAATTTGATTAAAAATTTTTGAGAAAGGAGATGATTGAAAATCATTAAATTAGAGAGATTAAAGGTTTTTAAAAGAGTCTTAACCGGTATCTAAAGTCAATTCAAATTGAATTAAATTCATATTAATTATCGGTTTCACTCCAATTTTTATTATTTTGACGATAATTTAATTATGTGATTTCTTCTTACATACATTCATCAAAATTTTAAAATTAATTTTAATCTCTTCGTAATTAATTCATCTTGGTAGTGAATGTTGAATATAATTGATGAATATTTGCTAATCGACTAAAATTCGTCAAAATTATTTTCAATTGTGAGATTATCTAATTTAGGGGGAGTTTGAATTATGTTTAAAAAAAAAAGAGAAACTCCAAGTATAAAAGATGTGGAAAGAGTTACATCCGAAAGGAGTGTGAAAACTACCACCAAATGTAGGAAAGAGCTACCACCTCGGCCGTCCGGTACGTGTGTGAAGCTACCACATGAGAAAGTATATGAAAAACCGAAAAGGTTGAAAAAATATATATGAATATTTTAGAATTTTCGGTGATATAAGGTGATAGTTTGAAAAAGATGCTCAAAGAGCCACCCCCGGTGCCTTATTAGTTAAATCTCTATTTTGAACGAATTGCGACAAATTGGTGTCGATTTTGCCAAATTTCTAAAAATTATTTTTCATCAATTTGCATCTTGATGACTTTAAATCATTAGATTTTTCTTAATATCAAATTTTGATGAATTGATGTCTTTTGAAATCAACTAATATCTTATTTTCATCATAATGATTTTTGGAGTACAACTTTTAATTTTTATGAAATTAATCTAATTTTGAAGGATTTTTGAGGAAACAAGGCAAAATTTTTGATGAGGAGGACACGGAGTGATTTTATCTTTTTGAGGCTCATTATTTATGTTTTATCTTTTCTCTCCTAGGACTATGTTTAGTTTGCTTATTTTTGCTTTTAACTATGACACGACTATTTTCTATTTGCTAGTTTGTTTCTCTCTCTATTTGTGTTTTTTTTTTTTTGGCAATTTTTGACAAAAAGGGGGAGAGGAATTGAAAACTTGAATTTAAGATCAAAGGGTTAGAGCGTGTGATAATTTTTGATTTTCAAGTTTGAATTTCAATCTTTTTATGCATGAACAAAGGAGGAGAGATTTTCATTTTCATACTAACTTTGTTTGTGATCTTTCACGTGGAGAAAATAACTTAATTGCAGATCATTGAAGACTTCAAGACTCCTAGTTGCGTCTAAGTTATAGAGTTTGTTTAGGAGTTGCAAAATTGTAATTTTGTATTTCTCTTTGGATCTTTCACGCGAGAAATTCATTGTTTTGGTGATGGCAATGAATTTCATTTTTTTTGTGAGTTGAGCGTTGTGATGTAATTTTGGATTTTGTCACGAAATTGCCAAAGGGGGAGATTGTTACGGATTTTATGTTGGCATATTTCGTGAAGTGAGTCCGGAGTCTTGAAGGTTTAAAGAAGAAGGGATAAATCGAAGAATCGAAGACTCAAAACATGAATCCACAATGCTCGGTAAGTTCAAATATTATTGATGATGATTTATAAATATTTAAAAGTGTTTGGAAGACTTAGAATATTTTTAAATTGAATATATGGACAAAATTGTGTTTTTCAAATCCTAGTCTATCTCTAATTTTATTTTCAAAATTGGATTTTCACAATCCTAGTATACTTCTAAGTCTTCTAAATCTATAAATAAGTAATGGGGGTTCCATTAATTCGTATGCTTAGAGTTTAGACCATTATGAAACCCTAGAAACTTGTTGGGTACTTTCTTTCTTTCTTCAACAACAAGTTTCTATCGGATCAATTCTTGAAACCCTAATTTCTCGTTCTTTATGGAGAATTGATCCGGCTATTGCTTAGAAACATCTTCTACGGTTCTTTAATGATTATCTAAGCAATAAATCATCACCGATCGTATGGTTCTTGCTCCGGACGGAGTGCGCTCGTGGATTCGAGTGGGCGTCGTGGATTCGGCGTGATCGGAGGCTTCGTGGATTCGAAGTAGAGGCGTTCGTGGATTCGAACGTGGGGCGTGGACAACCCGGCGACGTGCGCGAGATCCGAAGAAGATAAAGAGAGGTTTGAGTCCGTGGATTCGGTAAATCACCTTGTAATCTTTTATTCTTAGTGGATTGTTATCGCGTGTTGGTCCCGTGGGTTTTTTACTCCGAGTTGGAGTTTTCCCACGTAAATCTCGGTGTGTTTTTAATTTCCGCATTTACTTTTAACGCATCGATTATTTGTGATTTTTGGCCGGTACACCTATTCACCCCCCTCTAGGTGTCGGATACAATCTAGATAGATTCTTGGGGCTTCCCCGTAACTCACACGGTGGCATGGATACGTTGCGAATATACACTCTCGGGGCATAATAGAACAATATAATTAGGTTTTACTCTTTGGTCGATTGAATGAGAAAAAGTACTGCTTCCAAAGATATACTGTTAGGGCGCAACTGAGTAGTCTAATGTTGGTCCGGTTTTGGTTCTTGTGAACGTTGGCATTGATACGTTGCGAATATGCACTCTCGGGGCATAATAGAACAATATAATTAGGTTTTACTCTTTGTTCGATTGAATGAGAAAAAGTACTGTTTCCAAAGTTATACTGTTATGGCGCAACTGAGTAAGCTAATGTTGTACCGGTTTTGGTTCTTGTCAACATTGACATCGATACGTTGAAAATTTACACTCTCGGGGCATAATAGAACAATATAATTAGGTTTTACTCTTTGTTCGAATGAATGAGAAAAAGTACTGCTTCCAAAGATATACTGTTAGGGCGCAACTGAGTAATCTAATGTTAGTCCGGTTTTGGTTCTAGTGAACGTTGGCATTGATACGTTGCGAATATGCACTCTCGGGGCATAATAGAACAATATAATTAGGTTTTACTCTTTGTTCGATTGAATGAGGAAAAGTACTGTTTCCAAAGTTATACTGTTAGGGCACAACTGAGTAGTCTAATGTTGGTCCGGTTTTGGTTTTTGTGAAGGCCGGCATGGATACGTTGCGAATATACACTCTCGGGGCATAATAGAACAATATAATTAGGTTTTACTCTTTGTTCGATTGAATGAGAAAAAGTACTGTTTCCAAAGATATACTGTTAGGGCGCAAGTGAGTAGTCTAATGTTGGTCTGGTTTTGGTTCTTGTGAACGTTGGCATGGATACGTTGCTAATATACACTCTCGGGACATAATAGAACAATATAATTAGGTTTTACTCTTTGTTCGATTGAATGAGAAAAAGTACTGCTCCCAAAGATATACTGTTAGGGCGCAACTGAGTAATCTAATGTTGGTCCGGTTTTGGTTCTTGTGAAGGTACGCACGGATAGGTTGCGAATATACACTCTCGGGGCACAATAGAACAATATAATTAGGTTTTACACTTTATTCGATTGAATGAGAAAAAGTACTGTTTCCAAAGTTATACTGTTATGGCGCAACTGAGTAAGCTAATGTTGTACCTGCTTTGGTTCTTGTCAACATTGACATCGATACGTTGCAAATTTACACTCTCGGGGCATAATAGAACAATATAATTAGGTTTTACACTTTGTTCGATTGAATGAGAAAAAGTACTGTTTCCAAAGTTATACTGTTAGGCGCAATCGAGTAATCTAATGTTAGTCCTGCTTTGGTTCTAGTGAACGTTGGCATTGATACGTTGCGAATATGCACTCTCGGGGCATAATAGAACAATATAATTAGGTTTTACTCTTTCTTCGATTGAATGAGAAAAAGTACTGCTTCCAAAGATACACTGTTAGGGCGCAACTGAGTAGCCTAATGTTGGTCCGGTTTTGGTTCTTGTGAACGATGGCATGGATACGTTGCGAATATACACTCTCGGGGCATAATAGAACAATATAATTAGGTTTTACTCTTTGTTCGATTGAATGAGAAAAAGTACTGCTTCCAAAGATATACTGTTAGGGCGCAACTGAGTAATCTAATGTTGGTCCGGTTTTGGTTCTTGTGAACGTTGGCATGGATACGTTGCGAATATACATTCTCAGGACATAATAGAACAATATAATTAGGTTTTACTCTTTCTTCGATTGAATGAGAAAAAGTACTGCTTCCAAAGATACACTGTTAGGGCGCAACTGAGTAGCCTAATGTTGGTCCGGTTTTGGTTCTTGTGAACGTTGGCATGGATACGTTACGGATATACACTCGGGCATAATAGAACAATATAATTAGGTTTTACTCTTTGTTCGATTGAATGAGAAAAAGTACTGCTTTCCCAAGATATACCTGTTAGGGCGCAATGAGTAGTCTAATGTTGGTCCGGTTTTGGTTCTTGTGAACGTTGGCATGGATACGTTGCGAATATACACTCTCGGGACATAATAGAACAATATAATTAGATTTTACTCTTTGTTAGATTGAATGAGAAAAAGTACTGCTTCCAAAGATATATTGTTAGGGCGCAACTGAGTAGCCTAATGTTGGTCCGGTTTTGGTTCTTGTTAACATTGGCATGGAAACGTTGCGAATATACACTCTAGGGGCATAATAGAACAATATAATTAGGTTTTACTCTTTGTTCGATAGAATGAGAAAAAGTACTTGTTCCGAAGTTATACTGTTTGGACTCAACTGAGTAGGCTAATGTTGGACTGGTTTTGTTTCTTGTGAACGTTGGCATGGATACGTTGCGAATATACACTCTCGGGGCATAATAGAACAATATAATTAGGTTTTACTCTTTGTTCGATTGAATGAGAAAAAGTACTGTTTCCAACGATATACTGTTAGGGCGCAACTGAGTAGTCTAATGTTGGTCCGGTTTTGGTTCTTGTGAACGTTGGCATGGATACGTTGCGAATATACACTCTCGGGGCATAATAGAACAATATAATTTGGTTTTACTCTTTGTTCGATTGAATGAGAAAAAGTACTGTTTCCAAATGTATACTGTTAGGGCGCAACTGAGTAGTCTAATGTTGGTCCGGTTTTGGTTCTTGTGAACGTTGGCATGGATACGTTGCGAATATACACTCTCGGGGCGTAATAGAACAATATAATTAGGTTTTACTCTTTGTTCGATTGAATGAGAAAAAGTACTGCTGCCAAAGTTATACTGTTAGGGCGCAACTGAGTAGTCTAATGTTGGTCCGGTTTTGGTTCTTGTGAACGTTGGCTTTGATACGTTGCGAATATACACTCTCGGGGCGTAATAGAACAATATAATTAGGTTTTACTCTTTGTTCGATTGAATGAGGAAAAGTACTGTTTCCAAAGTTATACTGTTAGGGCGCAACTTAGTAGTCTAATGTTGGTCCGGTTTTGGTTCTTGTGAAGGTCGGCATGGATACGTTGCGAATATACACTCTCGGGGCATAATAGAACAATATAATTAGGTTTTACTCTTTGTTCGATTGAATGAGAGAAAGTACTACTTCCAAAGATATACTGTTTGGGCGCAACTAAGTAGTCTAATGTTGGTCCGGTTTTGGTTCTTTTGAACGTTGGCATGGATACGTTGCGAATATACACTCTCGGGACATAATAGAACAATATAATTAGGTTTTACTCTTTGTTCGATTGAATGAGAAAAAGTACTGTTTCCAAAGATATACTATTAGGGCGCAACTGAGTAGTCTAATGTTGGTCCGGTTTTGGTTCTTGTTAACGTTGGCATGGATACGTTGCGAATATACACTCTCGGGACATAATAGAACAATATAATTAGGTTTTACTCTTTGTTCGATTGAATGAGAAAAAGTACTGTTTCCAAAGATATACTGTTAGGGCGCAACTGAGTAATCTAATGTTGGTCCGGTTTTGGTTCTTGTGAACGTTGGCTTTGATACGTTGCGAATATGCACTCTCGGGGCATAATAGAACAATATAATTAGGTTTTACTCTTTGTTCGATTGAATGAGAAAAATTACTGCTTCCAAAGATATCCTGTTAGGGCGCAATCGAGTAATCTAATGTTGCTCGGTTTTGGTTCTTGTGAAGATCGGCATCGATACGTTGCGAATATACACTCTCGGGGCATAATAGAACAATATAATTTGGTTTTACTCTTTGTTCGATTGAATGAGAAAAAGTACTGTTTCCCAAGATATACTGTTAGGGCGCAAGTGAGTAGTCTAATGTTGGTCCGGTTTTGGTTCTTGTGAACGTTGGCATGGATACGTTGCGAATATACACACTAGGGGCATTATCGAACAATATAATTAGGTTTTACTCTTTGTTCGATAGAATGAGAAAAAGTACTGTTTCCAAAGATATACTGTTAGGGCGCAACTGAGTAGCCTAATGTTGGTCCGGTTTTGGTTCTTGTGAACGTTGGCATGGATACGTTGCGAATATACACTCTCGGGGCATAATAGAACAATAAAATTTTGTTTTACTCTTTGTTAGATTGAATGAGAAAAAGTACTGTTTCCAAAGGTATACTGTTAGGGCGCAACTGAGTATTCTAATGTTAGTCCGGTTTTGGTTCTTGTGAACGGTGGCATGGATACGTTGCGAATATACACTCTCGGGGCATAATAGAACAATATAATTAGGTTTTACTCTTTGGTCGATTGAATGAGAAAAAGTACTGTTTCCAAAGTTATACTGTTATGGCGCAACTGAGTAAGCTAATGTTGTACCGGTTTTGGTTCTTGTCAACATTGACATCGATACGTTGCAAATTTACACTCTCGGGGCATAATAGAACAATATAATTAGGTTTTACTCTTTGTTCGATTGAATGAGAAAAATCGCTTCCAAAGATATACCGTTAGGCGCAACCGAGTAATCTAATGTTAGTCGGTTTT
The DNA here is from genome assembly GCA_025177825.1 of Aechmea fasciata. NCBI lineage: Eukaryota > Viridiplantae > Streptophyta > Magnoliopsida > Poales > Bromeliaceae > Aechmea > Aechmea fasciata. The sequence continues at coordinate 1,081,230 of CM045938.1, forward strand.
GGTTCTAGTGAACGTTGGCATTGATACGTTGCGAATATGCACTCTCGGGGCATAATAGAACAATATAATTAGGTTTTACTCTTTGTTCGATTGAATGAGGAAAAGTACTGTTTCCAAAGTTATACTGTTAGGGCGCAACTGAGTAGTCTAATGTTGGTCCGGTTTTGGTTCTTGTGAAGGCCGGCATGGATACGTTGCGAATATACACTCTCGGGGCATAATAGAACAATATAATTAGGTTTTACTCTTTGTTCGATTGAATGAGAAAGAAATCGCTTCCAAAGATATACTGTTAGGGCGCAACTGAGTAGCCTAATGTTGGGCCGGTTTTGGTTCTTGTGAACGTTGGCATGGATACGTTGCGAATATACACTCTCGGGACATAATAGAACAATATAATTAGGTTTTACTCTTTGTTCGATTGAATGAGAAAAAGTACTGCTTCCAAAGATATACTGTTAGGGCGCCACTGAGTAGTCTATTGTTGGTCCGGTTTTTGTTCTTGTGAACGTTCGCACGGATACGTTGCGAATATACACTCTCGGGGCATAATAGAACAATATAATTAGGTTTTACACTTTATTCGATTGAATGAGAAAAAGTACTGTTTCCAAAGTTATACTGTTATGGCGCAACTGAGTAAGCTAATGTTGTACCGGTTTTGGTTCTTGTCAACATTGACATCGATACGTTGCAAATTTACACTCTCGGGGCATAATAGAACAATATAATTAGGTTTTACTCTTTGTTCGATTGAATGAGAAAAAGTACTGCTTCCAAAGATATACTGTTAGGGCGCAACTGTGTAATCTAATGTTAGTCCGGTTTTGGTTCTAGTGAACGTTGGCATTGATACGTTGCGAATATGCACTCTCGGGGCATAATAGAACAATATAATTAGGTTTTACTCTTTCTTCGATTGAATGAGAAAAAGTATCGCTTCCAAAGATACACTCGTTAGGGCGCAACTGAGTAGCCTAATGTTGATCCGGTTTTGGTTGTTGTGAACGTTGGCATGGATACGTTGCGAATATACACTCTCGGGGCATAATAGAACAATATAATTAGGTTTTACTCTTTGTTCGATTGAATGAGAAAAAGTACTGTTTCCAAAGTTATACTGTTAGGGCACAACTGAGCAGTCTAATGTTTGTCAGGTTTTGGTTCTTGTGAACGTTGGCATGGATACGTTGCGAATATACATTCTCGGGACATAATAGAACAATATAATTAGGTTTTACTCTTTGTTCGATTGAATGAGAAAAAGTACTGCTTCCAAAGATACACTGTTAGGGCGCAACTGAGTAGCCTAATGTTGGTCCGGTTTTGGTTCTTGTGAACGTTGGCATGGATACGTTGCGAATATAAACTCTCGGGGCATATTAGAACAATATAATTAGGTTTTACTCTTTGTTCGATTGAATGAGAAAAAGTACTGTTTCCAAAGTTATACTGTTAGGGCGCAACTGAGTAGTCTAATGTTGGTCCGGTTTTGGTTCTTGTGAACGTTGGCATGGATACGTTGCGAATATACACTCTCGGGACATAATAGAACAATATAATTAGATTTTACTCTTTGTTAGATTGATTGAGAAAAAGTACTGCTTCCAAAGATATACTGTTAGGGCGCAACTGAGTAGCCTAATGTTGGTCCGGTTTTGGTTCTTGTTAACATTGGCATGGAAACGTTGCGAATATACACTCTAGGGGCATAATAGAACAATATAATTAGGTTTTACTCTTTGTTCGATAGAATGAGAAAAAGTACTGCTTCCCAAGATATACTGTTAGGGCGCAACTGAGTAGTCTAATGTTGGTCCGGTTTTGTTTCTTGTGAACGTTGGCATGGATACGTTGCGAATATACAATCTCGGGGCATAATAGAAAATTATAATTAAGTTTTACTCTTTGTTCGATTTAATGAGAAAAAGTACTGTTTCCAAAGATATACTGTTAAGGCGCAATTGAGTAGTCTAATGTTAGTCCGGTTTTGGTTCTTGTGAACGGTGGCATGGATACGATGCGAATATACACTCTCGGGGCATAATAGAACAATATAATTTGGTTTTACTCTTTGTTCGATTGAATGAGAAAAAGTACTGCTTCCAAAGATATACTGTTAGGGCGCAACTGAGTAATCTAATGTTTGTCCGGTTTTGGTTCTTGTGAACGATGGCATTGATACGTTGCGAATATGCACTCTCGGGGCATAATAGAACAATATAATTAGGTTTTACTCTTTGTTCGATTGAATGAGAAAAAGTACTGCTTCCAAAGATATACTGTTAGGGCGCAACTGAGTAATCTAATGTTGGTCCGGTTTTGGTTCTTGTGAACGTTGGCTTTGATACGTTGCGAATATGCACTCTAGGGGCATAATAGAACAATATAATTAGGTTTTACTCTTTGTTCGATTGAATGAGAAAAAGTACTGTTTCCAAAGTTATACTGTTAGGGCGCAACTTAGTAGTCTAATGTTGGTCCGGTTTTGGTTCTTGTGAAGGTCGGCATGGATACGTTGCGAATATACACTCTCGGGCATAATAGAACAATATAATTAGGTTTTACTCTTTGTTCGATTGAATGAGAGAAAGTACTCCAAAGATATACCGTTTGGGCGCAACTAAGTAGTCTAATGTTGGTCCGGTTTGGTTCTTGTGAACGTTGGCATGGATACGTTGCGAATATACACTCTCGGACATAATAGAACAATATAATTAGGTTTTACTCTTTGTTCGATAGAATGAGAAAAAGTACTGCTTCCAAAGATATACTGTTAGGGCGCAACTGAGTAGTCTAATGTTGGTCCGTTTTGGTTCTTGTTAACGTTGGCATGGATACGTTGCGAATATACACTCTCGGGACATAATAGAACAATATAATTAGGTTTTACTCTTTGTTCGATTGAATGAGAAAAAGTACTGTTTCCCAAGATATACTGTTAGGGCGCAACTGAGTAGCCTAATGTTGGTCCGGTTTTGGTTCTTGTGAACGTTGGCATGGATACGTTGCGAATATACACTCTCGGGGCATAATAGAACAATATAATTAGGTTTTACTCTTTGTTCGATTGAATGAGAAAAGTAATGTTTCCCAAGATATACTGTTAGGGCGCAAGTGAGTAGTCTAATGTTGGTCCGGTTTTGGTTCTTGTGAACGTTGGCATGGATACGTTGCGAATATACACACTAGGGGCATTATCGAACAATATAATTAGGTTTTACTCTTTGTTCGATAGAATGAGAAAAAGTACTGCTTCCAAAGATATACTGTTAGGGCGCAACTGAGTAGCCTAATGTTGGTCCGGTTTTGGTTCTTGTGAACGTTGGCATGGATACGTTGCGATTATACACTCTCGGGGCATAATAGAACAATAAAATTATGTTTTACTCTTTGTTAGATTGAATGAGAAAAAGTACTGTTTCCAAAGGTATACTGTTAGGGCGCAACTGAGTAGTCTAAAGTTGGTCCGGTTTTGGTTCTTGTGAAGATCGGCATGGATACGTTGCGAATATACACTCTCGGGGCATAATAGAACAATATAATTAGGTTTTACTCTTTGTTCGATTGAATGAGAGAAAGTACTGCTTCCAAAGATATACTGTTAGGGCGCAACTGAGTAGTCTAATGTTGGTCCGGTTTTGGTTCTTGAGAACGTTGGCATGGATACGTTACGAATATACACTCTCGGGACATAATAGAACAATATAATTAGGTTTTACTCTTTGTTCGATTGAATGAGAAAAAGTACTGCTTCCAAAGATATACTATTAGGGCGCAACTGAGTAGTCTAATGTTGGTCCGGTTTTGGTTCTTGTGAAGGTCGGCATGGATACGTTGCGAATATACACTCTCGGGGCATAATAGAACAATATTATTAGGTTTTACTCTTTGTTCGATTGAATGAGAAAAAGTACTGCTTCCAAAGATATACTGTTAGGGCGCAACTGAGTAATCTAATGTCGGTCCGGTTTTGGTTCTTGTGAACGTTGGCTTTGATACGTTGCGAATATGCACTCTCGGGGCATAATAGAACAATATAATTTGGTTTTACTCTTTGTTCAATTGAATGAGGAAAAGTACTGTTTCCAAAGTTATACTGTTAGGGCGCAACTGAGTAGTCTAATGTTGGTCCGGTTTTGGTTCTTGTGATGGTCGGCATGGATACGTTGCGAATATACACTCTCGGGGCATAATAGAACAATATAATTAGGTTTTACTCTTTGTTCGATTGAATGAGAAAAAGTACTGCTTCCAAAGATATACTGTTTGGGCGCAACTAAGTAGTCTAATGTTGGTCCGGTTTTGGTTCTTTTGAACGTTGGCATGGATACGTTGCGAATATACACTCTCGGGGCATAATAGAACAATATAATTAGGTTTTACTCTTTGTTCGATTGAATGAGAAAAAGTACTGCTTCAAAAGATATACTGTTAGGGCGCAACTGAATAGTCTAATGTTGGTCCGGTTTTGGTTCTTGTTAACGTTGGCATGGATACGTTGCGAATATACACTCTCGGGGCATAATAGAACAATATAATTAGGTTTTACTCTTTGTTCGATTGAATGAGAAAAAGTACATCGCTTCCAAAGATATACTGTTAGGGCGCAACTGAGTAATCTAATGTTGGTCCGGTTTTGGTTCTTGTGAACGTTGGCTTTGATACGTTGCGAATATGCACTCTCGGGGCATAATAGAACAATATAATTAGGTTTTACTCTTTGTTCGATTGAATGAGAGAAATTACTGCTTCCAAAGATATACTGTTTGGGCGCAACTGAGTAATCTAATGTTGCTCCGGTTTTGGTTCTTGTGAAGATCGGCATCGATACGTTGCGAATATACACTCTCGGGGCATAATAGAACAATATAATTTGGTTTTACTCTTTGTTCGATTGAATGAGAAAAAGTACTGTTTCCCAAGATATACTGTTAGGGCGCAAGTGAGTAGTCTAATGTTGGTCCGGTTTTGGTTCTTGTGAACGTTGGCATGGATACGTTGCGAATATACACACTAGGGGCATTATCGAACAATATAATTAGGTTTTACTCTTTGTTCGATAGAATGAGAAAAAGTACTGCTTCCAAAGATATAATGTTAGGGCGCAACTGAGTAGCCTAATGTTGGTCCGGTTTTGGTTCTTGTGAACGTTGGCATGGATACGTTGCGAATATACACTCTCGGGACATAATAGAACAATATAATTAGGTTTTACTCTTTGTTAGATTGAATGAGAAAAAGTACTGCTTCCAAAGATATACTGTTAGGGCGCAACTGAGTATTCTAATGTTAGTCCGGTTTTGGTTCTTGTGAACGGTGGCATGGATACGTTGCGAATATACACTCTCGGGGCATAATAGAACAATATAATTAGGTTTTACTCTTTGGTCGATTGAATGAGAAAAAGTACTGCTTCCAAAGATATACTGTTAGGGCGCAACTGAGTAATCTAATGTTGGTCCGGTTTTTGTTCTTGTGAACGTTGGCATTGATACGTTGCGAATATGCACTCTCGGGGCATAATAGAACAATATAATTAGGTTTTACACTTTATTCGATTGAATGAGAAAAAGTACTGTTTCCAAAGTTATACTGTTATGGCGCAACTGAGTAAGCTAATGTTGTACCGGTTTTGGTTCTTGTCAACATTGACATCGATACGTTGCAAATTTACACTCTCGGGGCATAATAGAACAATATAATTAGGTTTTACTCTTTGTTCGATTGAATGAGAAAATGTACTGCTTCCAAAGATATACTGTTAGGGCGCAACTGAGTAATCTAATGTTAGTCCGGTTTTGGTTCTAGTGAACGTTGGCATTGATACGTTGCGAATATGCACTCTTGGGGCATAATAGAACAATATAATTAGGTTTTACTCTTTCTTCGATTGAATGAGAAAAAGTACTGCTTCCAAAGATACACTGTTAGGGCGCAACTGAGTAGCCTAATGTTGGTCCGGTTTTGGTTCTTGTGAACGTTGGCATGGATACGTTGCGAATATACACTCTCGGGGCATAATAGAACAATATAATTAGGTTTTACTCTTTGTTCGATTGAATGAGGAAAAGTACTATTTCCAAAGATATACTGTTAGGGCGCAACTGAGTAATCTAATGTTGGTCCGGTTTTGGTTCTTGTGAACGTTGGCATGGATACGTTGCGAATATACATTCTCGGGACATAATAGAACAATATAATTAGGTTTTACTCTTTCTTCGATTGAATGAGAAAAAGTACTGCTTCCAAAGATACACCGTTAGGGCGCAACTGAGTAGCCTAATGTTGGTCCGGTTTTGGTTCTTGTGAACGTTGGCATGGATACGTTGCGAATATACACTCTCGGGGCATAATAGAACAATATAATTAGGTTTTACTCTTTGTTCGATTGAATGAGAAAAAGTACTGTTTCCAAAGTTATACTGTTTGGGCGCAAATGAGTAGTCTAATGTTGGTCCGGTTTTGGTTCTTGTGAACGTTGGCATGGATACGTTGCGAATATACACTCTCGGGGCGTAATAGAACAATATAATTAGGTTTTACTCTTTGTTCGATTGAATGAGAAAAAGTACTGTTTCCAAAGTTATATTGTTAGGGCGCAACTGAGTAGCCTAATGTTGGTCCGGTTTTGGTTCTTGTTAACATTGGCATGGAAACGTTGCGAATATACACTCTAGGGGCATAATAGAACAATATAATTAGGTTTTACTCTTTGTTCGATAGAATGAGAAAAGTACCGTTCCCAAGATATACCGTTAGGGCGCAACCGAGTAGTCTAATGTTGGTCGGTTTGTTTCTTGTGAACGTTGGCATGGATACGTTGCGAATATACAATCTCGGGCATAATAGAAAATTATAATTAAGTTTTACTCTTTGTTCGATTTAATGAGAAAAAAATCTTGTTTCCAAAGATATACTGTTAAGGCGCAATTGAGTAGTCTAATGTTAGTCCGGTTTTGGTTCTTGTGAACGGTGGCATGGATACGATGCGAATATACACTCTCGGGGCATAATAGAACAATATAATTTGGTTTTACTCTTTGTTCGATTGAATGAGAAAAATCTTGCTTCCAAAGATATCTTTGTTAGGCGCAATGAGTAGTCTAATGTTTGTCCGGTTTTGGTTCTTGTGAACGATGGCATTGATACGTTGCGAATATACACTCTCGGGGCGTAATAGAACAATATAATTAGGTTTTACTCTTTGTTCGATTGAATGAGAAAAAGTACTGTTTCCAAAGTTATACTGTTAGGGCGCAACTGAGTAGTCTAATGTTGGTCCGGTTTTGGTTCTTGTGAACGTGGGCATGGATACGTTGCGAATATACACTCTCGGGGCGTAATAGAACAATATAATTAGGTTTTACTCTTTGTTCGATTGAATGAGAAAAATTACTGTTTCCAAAGTTATACTGTTAGGGCGCAACTGAGTAGTCTAATGTTGGTCCGGTTTTGGTTCTTGTGAAGGTCGGCATGGATACGTTGCGAATATACACTCTCGGGGCATAATAGAACAATATAATTAGGTTTTACTCTTTGTTCGATTGAATGAGAAAAAGTACTGTTTCCAAAGTTATACTGTTAGGGCGCAACTAAGTAGTCTAATGTTGGTCCGGTTTTGGTTCTTTTGAACGTTGGCATGGATACGTTGCGAATATACACTCTCGGGACATAATAGAACAATATAATTAGGTTTTACTCTTTGTTCGATTGAATGAGAAAAAGTACTGCTTCCAAAGATATACTGTTAGGGCGCAACTGAGTAGTCTAATGTTGGTCCGGTTTTGGTTCTTGTTAACGTTGGCATGGATACGTTGCGAATATACACTCTCGGGACATAATAGAACAATATAATTAGGTTTTACTCTTTGTTCGATTGAATGAGAAAAATCTTTGTTTCCCAAGATATCTTTGTTAGGCGCAACTGAGTAGCCTAATGTTGGTCCGGTTTTGGTTCTTGTGAACGTTGGCATGGATACGTTGCGAATATACACTCTCGGGGCATAATAGAACAATATAATTAGGTTTTACTCTTTGTTCAATTGAATGAGAAAAATCTTGTTTCCCAAGATATCTTTGTTAGAGCGCAAGTGAGTAGTCGAATGTTGGTCCGGTTTTGGTTCTTGTGAACGTTGGCATGGATACGTTGCGAATATACACACTCGGGGCATAATAGAACAATATAATTAGGTTTTACTCTTAGTTCGATTGAATGAGAAAAAGTACTGTTTCCAAAGTTATACTGTTAGGGCGCAACTGAGTAGTCTAATGTTGGTTCGGTTTTGGTTCTTGTGAACGTTGGCATGGATACGTTGCGAATATACACTCTCGGGGCATAATAGATCAAAATAATTAGGTTTTACTCTTTGTTAGATTGAATGAGAAAAAAATCTTTGTTTCCAAAGGTATCTTTGTTAGGGCGCAACTGAGTAGTCTAAAGTTGGTCCGGTTTTGGTTCTTGTGAAGATCGGCATGGATACGTTGCGAATATACACTCTCGGGGCATAATAGAACAATATAATTAGGTTTTACTCCTTGTTCGATTGCATGAGAGAAAATCTTGCTTCCAAAGATATACTGTTAGGGCGCAACTGAGTAGTCTAATGTTGGTCCGGTTTTGGTTCTTGAGAACGTTGGCATGGATACGTTACGAATATACACTCTCGGGACATAATAGAACAATATAATTAGGTTTTACTCTTTGTTCGATTGAATGAGAAAAATCCTTCCAAAGATATACTATTAGGCGCAATGAGTAGTCTAATGTTGGTCCGGTTTTGGTTCTTGTGAAGGTCGGCATGGATACGTTGCGAATATACACTCTCGGGGCATAATAGAACAATATAATTAGGTTTTACTCTTTGTTCGATTGAATGAGAAAAATCTTGCTTCCAAAGATATCTTTGTTAGGCGCAGAGTAATCTAATGTCGGTCGGTTTTGGTTCTTGTGAACGTTGGCTTTGATACGTTGCGAATATGCACTCTCGGAGCATAATAGAACAATATAATTTGGTTTTACTCTTTGTTCAATTGAATGAGGAAAAGTACTGTTTCCAAAGTTATACTGTTAGGGCGCAACTGAGTAGTCTAATGTTGGTCCGGTTTTGGTTCTTGTGATGGTCGGCATGGATACGTTGCGAATATACACTCTCGGGGCATAATAGAACAATATAATTAGGTTTTACTCTTTGTTCGATTGAATGAGAAAAAGTACTGTTTCCAACGTTATACTGTTTGGGCGCAACTAAGTAGTCTAATGTTGGTCCGGTTTTGGTTCTTTTGAACGTTGGCATGGATACGTTGCGAATATACACTCTCGGGACATAATAGAACAATATAATTAGGTTTTACTCTTTGTTCGATTGAATGAGAAAAATCTTGCTTCCAAAGATATACTATTAGGCGCAATGAGTAGTCTAATGTTGGTCGGTTTTGGTTCTTGTTAACGTTGGCATGGATACGTTGCGAATATACACTCTCTCGGGGCATAATAGAACAATATAATTAGGTTTTACTCTTTGTTCGATTGAATGAGAAAAAGTACTGCTTCCAAAGATATACTGTTAGGGCGCCACTGAGTAATCTAATGTTGGTCCGGTTTTGGTTCTTGTGAACGTTGGCTTTGATACGTTGCGAATATGCACTCTCGGGGCATAATAGAACAATATAATTAGGTTTTACTCTTTGTTCGATTGAATGAGAGAAATTGCTTCAAAGATATACTGTTAGGGCGCAACTGAGTAATCTAATGTTGCTCCGGTTTTGGTTCTTGTGAACGTTGGCATGGATACGTTGCGAATATACACTCTCGGGGCATAATAGAACAATATAATTTGGTTTTACTCTTTGTTCGATTGAATGAGAAAAAGTACTGTTTCCCAAGATATACTGTTAGGGCGCAAGTGAGTAGTCTAATGTTGGTCCGGTTTTGGTTCTTGTGAACGTTGGCATGGATACGTTGCGAATATACACACTAGGGGCATTATCGAACAATATAATTAGGTTTTACTCTTTGTTCGATAGAATGAGAAAGAAAAATCTTGCTTCCAAAGATATCTTTGTTAGGCGCAAGTGAGTAGCCTAATGTTGGTCGGTTTTGGTTCTTGTGAACGTTGGCATGGATACGTTGCGAATATACACTCTCGGGGCATAATAGAACAATAAAATTTTGTTTTACTCTTTGTTCGATTGAATGAGAAAAATCTTGTTTCCAAAGGTATCTTTGTTAGGCGCGAGTATTCTAATGTTAGTCGGTTTTGGTTCTTGTGAACGGTGGCATGGATACGTTACATATATACATTCTCGGCGCATTATAGATCGATATAATTAGGTTTTACTCTTTGTTCGATTGAATGAGAAAAATCTGCTTCCAAAGATATCTTGTTAGGCGCAATGAGTAATCTAATGTTGGTCAGGTTTTTGTTCTAGTGAACGTTGGCATTGATACGTTGCGAATATGCACTCTCGGGGCATAATAGAACAATATAATTAGGTTTTACACTTTAGTCGATTGAATGAGAAAAAGTACTGTTTCCAAAGTTATCTTTGTTATGGCGCAACGAGTAAGCTAATGTTGTACGGTTTTGGTTCTTGTCAACATTGACATCGATACGTTGCAAATTTACACTCTCGGGGCATAATAGAACAATATAATTAGGTTTTACTCTTTGTTCGATTGAATGAGAAAAATCTTGCTTCCAAAGATATCTTTGTTAGGCGCAAGTGAGTAATCTAATGTTAGTCGGTTTGGTTCTAGTGAACGTTGGCATTGATACGTTGCGAATATGCACTCTCGGGCATAATAGAACAATATAATTAGGTTTTACTCTTTGTTCGATTGAATGAGGAAAAATCTTGTTTCCAAAGTTATACTTGTTAGGCGCAATCGAGTAGTCTAATGTTGGTCCGGTTTTGGTTCTTGTGAAGGCCGTGGATACGTTGCGAATATACACTCTCGGGCATAATAGAACAATATAATTAGGTTTTACTCTTTGTTCGATTGAATGAGAGAAAATCTTGCTTCCAAAGATATCTTTGTTAGGCGCAAGCGAGTAGTCTAATGTTGGTCCGGTTTTGGTTCTTGTGAACGTTGGCATGGATACGTTGCGAATATACACTCTCGGGACATAATAGAACAATATAATTAGGTTTTACTCTTTGTTCGATTGAATGAGAAAAATCGCTTCCAAAGATATCTTGTTAGGGCGCCAGAGTAGTCTATTGTTGGTCCGGTTTTGTTCTTGTGAACGTTCGCACGGATAGGTTGCGAATATACACTCTCGGGCATAATAGAACAATATAATTAGGTTTTACACTTTATTCGATTGAATGAGAAAAATCTTGTTTCCAAAGTTATCTTTGTTATGGCGCAAGCGAGTAAGCTAATGTTGTCTGGTTTGGTTCTTGTCAACATTGACATCGATACGTTGCAAATTTACACTCTCGGGGCATAATAGAACAATATAATTAGGTTTTACTCTTTGTTCGATTGAATGAGAAAAATCTTGCTTCCAAAGATATCTTGTTAGGCGCTGTAATCTAATGTTAGTCGGTTTTGGTTCTAGTGAACGTTGGCATTGATACGTTGCGAATATGCACTCTCGGGGCATAATAGAACAATATAATTAGGTTTTACTCTTTCTTCGATTGAATGAGAAAAGAAATCTGCTTCCAAAGATACACTGTTAGGGCGCAACTGAGTAGCCTAATGTTGGTCCGGTTTTGGTTCTTGTGAACGTTGGCATGGATACGTTGCGAATATACACTCTCGGGGCATAATAGAACAATATAATTAGGTTTTACTCTTTGTTCGATTGAATGAGAAAAAAATCTTGCTTCCAAAGATATCTTGTTAGGCGCAAGAGTAATCTAATGTTGGTCGGTTTTGGTTCTTGTTAATGTTGGCATGGGTACGTTGGGAATATACATTCTCGGGACATAATAGAACAATATAATTAGGTTTTACTCTTTCTTCGATTGAATGAGAAAAATCTTGCTTCCAAAGATACACTTTGTTAGGCGCAAGTTGTGTAGCCTAATGTTGGTCGGTTTTGGTTCTTGTGAACGTTGGCATGGATACGTTGCGAATATACACTCTCGGGGCATAATAGAACAATATAATTAGGTTTTACTCTTTGTTCGATTGAATGAGAAAAAATCTTGTTTCCCAAGATATCTTTGTTAGGCGCGGTGAGTAGTCTAATGTTGGTCGGTTTTGGTTCTTGTGAACGTTGGCATGGATACGTTGCGAATATACACTCTCGGGGCATAATAGAACAATATAATTAGGTTTTACTCTTTGTTCGATTGAATGAGAAAAAGTACTGCTTCCAAAGATATACTGTTAGGGCGCAACTGAGTAGCCTAATGTTGGTCCGGTTTTGGTTCTTGTTAACGTTGGCATGGAAACGTTGCGAATATACACTCTAGGGGCATAATAGAACAATATAATTAGGTTTTACTCTTTGTTCGATAGAATGAGAAAAATCTTGCTTCCCAAGATATACTGTTAGGGCGCAACTGAGTAGTCTAATGTTGGTCCGGTTTTGTTTCTTGTGAACGTTGGCATGGATACGTTGCGAATATACAATCTCGGGGCATAATAGAAAATTATAATTAAGTTTTACTCTTTGTTCGATTTAATGAGAAAAATCATTTCCAAAGATATCTTGTTAAGGCGCAATTGAGTAGTCTAATGTTAGTCGGTTTTGGTTCTTGTGAACGGTGGCATGGATACGATGCGAATATACACTCTCGGGGCATAATAGAACAATATAATTTGGTTTTACTCTTTGTTCGATTGAATGAGAAAAAAATCTTGCTTCCAAAGATATCTTTGTTAGGCGCAATGAGTAGTCTAATGTTTGTCCGGTTTTGGTTCTTGTGAACGATGGCATTGATACGTTGCGAATATGCACTCTCGGGGCATAATAGAACAATATAATTTGGTTTTACTCTTTGTTCGATTGAATGAGAAAAAGTACTGCTTCCAAAGATATCTTTATTAGGGCGCCAGAGTAGTCTAATGTTTGTCTTGTTTTGGCTCTTGTGAACGTTGGCATGGATACGTTGCGAATATACACTCTCGGGGCGTAATAGAACAATATAATTAGGTTTTACTCTTTGTTCGATTGAATGAGAAAAAGTACTGTTTCCAATGTTATCCTGTTAGGGCGCAACTTAGTAGTCTAATGTTGGTCCGGTTTTGGTTCTTGTGAACGTTGGCATGGATACGTTGCGAATATACACACTAGGGGCATTATCGAACAATATAATTAGGTTTTACTCTTAGTTCGATAGAATGAGAAAAAGTACTGCTTCCAAAGATATACTGTTAGGGCGCAACTGAGTAGTCTAATGTTGGTCCGGTTTTGGTTCTTGTGAACGTTGGCATGGATACGTTGCGAATATACACTCTCGGGGCATAATAGAACAATAAAATTTTGTTTTACTCTTTGGTAGATTGAATGAGAAAAAGTACTGTTTCCAAAGGTATACTGTTAGGGCGCAACTGAGTAGTCTAAAGTTGGTCCGGTTTTGGTTCTTGTGAAGATCGGCATGGATACGTTGCGAATATACACTCTCGGGGCATAATAGAACAATATAATTAGGTTTTACTCTTTGTTCGATTGAATGAGAGAAATCTTGCTTCCAAATATATACTGTTAGGGCGCAACTGAGTAGTCTAATGTTGGTCCGGTTTTGGTTCTTGAGAACGTTGGCATGGATACGTTACGAATATACACTCTCGGGACATAATAGAACAATATAATTAGGTTTTACTCTTTGTTCGATTGAATGAGAAAAAGTACTGCTTCCAAAGATATACTATTAGCGCAAGAGTAGTCTAATGTTGGTCGGTTTTGGTTCTTGTGAAGGTCGGCATGGATACGTTGCGAATATACACTCTCGGGACATAATAGAACAATATAATTAGGTTTTACTCTTTGTTCGATTGAATGAGAAAAAGTACTGCTTCCAAAGATATACTGTTAGGGCGCAACTGAGTAATCTAATGTCGGTCCGGTTTTGGTTCTTGTGAACGTTGGCTTTGATACGTTGCGAATATGCACTCTCGGGGCATAATAGAACAATATAATTTGGTTTTACTCTTTGTTCAATTGAATGAGGAAAAGTACTGTTTCCAAAGTTATACTGTTAGGGCGCAACTGAGTAGTCTAATGTTGGTCCGGTTTTGGTTCTTGTGATGGTCGGCATGGATACGTTGCGAATATACACTCTCGGGGCATAATAGAACAATATAATTAGGTTTTACTCTTTGTTCGATTGAATGAGAGAAATCTTGCTTCCAAAGATATATTGTTAGGGCGCAACTAAGTAGTCTAATGTTGGTCCGGTTTTGGTTCTTTTGAACGTTGGCATGGATACGTTGCGAATATACACTCTCGGGACATAATAGAACAATATAATTAGGTTTTACTCTTTGTTCGATTGAATGGGAAAAAGTACTGCTTCCAAAGATATACTATTAGGGCGCAACTGAGTAGTCTAATGTTGGTCCGGTTTTGGTTTTTGTTAACGTTGGCATGGATACGTTGCGAATATACACTCTCGGGACATAATAGAACAATATAATTAGGTTTTACTCTTTGTTCGATTGAATGAGAAAAAGTACAGTTTCCCAAGATATACTGTTAGGGCGCAACTGAGTAGCCTAATGTTGGTCCGGTTTTGGTTCTTGTGAACGTTGGCATGGATACGTTGCGAATATACACACTCGGGGCATAATAGAACAATATAATTAGGTTTTACTCTTTGTTCGATTGAATGAGAAAAAGTACTGTTTCCCAAGATATACTATTAGGGCGCAACTGAGTAGTCTAATGTTGGTCCGGTTTTGGTTCTTGTGAACGTTGGCATGGATACGTTGCGAATATACACTCTCGGGGCATAATAGAACAATAAAATTATGTTTTACTCTTTGTTAGATTGAATGAGAAAAAGTACTGTTTCCAAAGGTATACTGTTAGGGCGCAACTGAGTATTCTAATGTTAGTCCGGTTTTGGTTCTTGTGAACGGTGGCATGGATACGTTGCGAATATACACTCTCGGGGCATAATAGAACAATATAATTAGGTTTTACTCTTTGGTCGATTGAATGAGAAAAAGTACTGTTTCCAAAGATATACTGTTAGGGCGCAACTGAGTAGCCTAATGTTGGTCCGGTTTTGGTTCTTGTGAACGTTGGCATGGATACGTTGCGAATATGCACTCTCGGGGCATAATAGAACAATATAATTAGGTTTTACTCTTTGTTCGATTGAATGAGGAAAATCTTGTTTCCAAAGTTATCTTGTTAGGCGCAACTGAGTAGTCTAATGTTGGTCCGGTTTTGGTTCTTGTGAAGGTCGGCATGGATACGTTGCGAATATACACTCTCGGGGCATAATAGAACAATATAATTAGGTTTTACTCTTTGTTCGATTGAATGAGAAAAAGTACTGCTTCCAAAGATATGCTGTCAGGGCGCAACTAAGTAGTCTAATGTTGGTCCGGTTTTGGTTCTTTTGAACGTTGGCATGGATACGTTGCGAATATACACTCTCGGGACATAATAGAACAATATAATTAGGTTTTACTCTTTGTTCGATTGAATGGGAAAAAATAATGCTTCCAAAGATATACTATTATGGCGCAACTGAGTAGTCTAATGTTGGTCCGGTTTTGGTTCTTGTTAACGTTGGCATGGATACGTTGCGAATATACACTCTCGGGACATAATAGAACAATATAATTAGGTTTTACTCTTTGTTCGATTGAATGAGAAAAAGTACTGTTTCCAAAGTTATACTGTTAGGGCGCAACTGAGTAGTCTAATGTTGGTCCGGTTTTGGTTCTTGTGAACGTTGGCATGGATACGTTGCGCATATACACTCTCGGGGCATAATAGAACAATATAATTAGGTTTTACTCTTTGTTCGATTGAATGAGTAAAAGTACTGTTTCCAAAGATATACTGTTAGGGCGCAAGTGAGTAGTCTAATGTTGGTCCGGTTTTGGTTCTTGTGAACGTTGGCATGGATACGTTGCGAATATACACACTAGGGGCATTATCGAACAATATAATTAGGTTTTACTCTTAGTTCGATAGAATGAGAAAAAGTACTTCTTCCAAAGATATACTGTTAGGGCGCAACTGAGTAGCCTAATGTTGGTCCGGTTTTGGTTCTTGTGAACGTTGGCATGGATACGTTGCGATTATACACTCTCGGGGCATAATAGAACAATAAAATTATGTTTTACTCTTTGTTAGATTGAATGAGAAAAATCTTTGTTTCCAAAGGTATCTTTGTTAGGCGCAATGAGTAGTCTAAAGTTGGTCCGGTTTTGGTTCTTGTGAAGATCGGCATGGATACGTTGCGAATATACACTCTCGGGGCATAATAGAACAATATAATTAGGTTTTACTCTTTGTTCGATTGAATGAGAGAAAATCTTTGCTTCCAAAGATATCTTTGTTAGGCGCAATGAGTAGTCTAATGTTGGTCGTTTTTGGTTCTTGAGAACGTTGGCATGGATACGTCACGAATATACACTCTCGGGACATAATAGAACAATATAATTAGGTTTTACTCTTTGTTCGATTGAAGGAGAAAAAGTACTGCTTCCAAAGATATACTGTTAGGGCGCAACTGAGTAGTCTAATGTTGGTCCGGTTTTGGTTCTTGTGAAGGTCGGCATGGATACGTTGCGAATATACACTCTCGGGGCATAATAGAACAATATAATTAGGTTTTACTCTTTGTTCGATTGAATGAGAAAAAGTACTGCTTCCAAAGATATACTGTTAGGGCGCAACTGAGTAATCTAATGTCGGTCCGGTTTTGGTTCTTGTGAACGTTGGCTTTGATACGTTGCGAATATGCACTCTCGGGGCATAATAGAACAATATAATTAGGTTTTACTCTTTGTTCGATTGAATGAGGAAAAATCTTGTTTCCAAAGTTATCTTGTTAGGGCGCAAAGTAGTCTAATGTTGGTCGGTTTTGGTTCTTGTGATGGTCGGCATGGATACGTTGCGAATATACACTCTCGGGCATAATAGAACAATATAATTAGGTTTTACTCTTTGTTCGATTGAATGAGAGAAAATCGCTTCCAAAGATATCTTGTTTGGGCGCAACTAAGTAGTCTAATGTTGGTCGGTTTGGTTCTTGTGAACGTTGGCATGGATACGTTGCGAATATACACTCTCGGAACATAATAGAACAATATAATTAGGTTTTACTCTTTGTTCGATTGAATGAGAAAAAGTACTGTTTCCAAAGTTATACTGTTAGGGCGCCACTGATTAGTCTATTGTTGGTCCGGTTTTTATTCTTATGAACGTTCGCACGGATACGTTGCGAATATACACTCTCGGGGCATAATAGAACAATATAATTAGGTCTTACACTTTATTCGATTGAATGAGGAAAATCTTGTTTCCAAAGTTATCTTTGTTATGGCGCAAGCGAGTAAGCTAATGTTGTAGGTTTTGGTTCTTGTCAACATTGACATCGATACGTTGCAAATTTACACTCTCGGGGCATAATAGAACAATATAATTAGGTTTTACTCTTTGTTCGATTGAATGAGGAAAAGGAATTGCTTCCAAAGATATCTTGTTAGGCGCAACGAGTAATCTAATGTTGGTCCGGTTTTGGTTCTTGTGAACGTTGGCATTGATACGTTGCGAATATGCACTCTCGGGGCATAATAGAACAATATAATTAGGTTTTACTCTTTGTTCGATTGAATGAGAAAAAATCGCTTCCAAAGATATCTTTGTCGGGCGCAACTGAGTAGCCTAATGTTGGTCCGGTTTTGGTTCTTTTGAACGTTGGCATGGATACGTTGCGAATATACACTCTCGGGACATAATAGAACAATATAATTAGGTTTTACTCTTTGTTCGATTGAATGAGAAAAATCTTGCTTCCAAAGATATCTTGTTAGGCGCTGAGTAATCTAATGTTGGTCCGGTTTTGGTTCTTGTGAACGTTGGCATTGATACGTTGCGAATATGCACTCTCGGGGCATAATAGAACAATATAATTAGGTTTTACTCTTTGTTCGATTGAATGAGAAAAAGTACTGCTTCCAAAGATATACTGTTAGGGCGCAACTGAGTAGCCTAATGTTGGTCCGGTTTTGGTTCTTGTTAACGTTGGCATGGAAACGTTGCGAATATACACTCTAGGGGCATAATAGAACAATATAATTAGGTTTTACTCTTTGTTCGATTGAATGAGAAAAAGTACTGTTTCCAAAGTTATACTGTTAGGGCGCAACTGAGTAGTCTAATGTTAGTCCGTTTTGGTTCTTGTGAACGTTGGCATGGATACGTTGCGAATATACACTCTCGGGGCATAATAGAAAATTATAATTATGTTTTACTCTTTGGTCGATTGAATGAGAAAAAGTACTGTTTCCCAAGATATACTGTTAAGGCGCAACTGAGTAGTCTAATGTTAGTCCGGTTTTGGTTCTTGTGAACGGTGGCATGGATACGATGCGAATATACACTCTCGGGGCATAATAGAACAATATAATTAGGTTTTACTCTTTGTTCGATTGAATGAGTAAAAAATCTTGCTTCCAAAGATATCTTTTGTTAGGCGCATGAGTAGTCTAATGTTGGTCCGGTTTTGGTTCTTGTGAACGTTGGCATGGATACGTTGCGAATATACACTCTCGGGGCGTAATAGAACAATATAATTTGGTTTTACTCTTTGTTCGAATGAATGAGGAAAATCTTGTTTCCAAAGATATCTTGTTAAGGCGCAAATCGAGTAGTCTAATGTTAGTCCGGTTTTGGTTCTTTTGAATGTTGGCATGGATACGTTGCGAATATACACTCTCGGGACATAATAGAACATTATAATTAGGGTTTACTCTTTGTTCGATTGAATGAGAAAAAGTCTTGCTTCCAAAGATATCTTTGTTAGGCGCAAAGTAGTCTAATGTTGGTCCGGTTTTGGTTCTTGTGAACGTTGGCATGGATACGTTGCGAATATGCACTCTCGGGGCATAATAGAACAATATAATTAGGTTTTACTCTTTGTTCGATTGAATGAGAAAAAATCGCATCCAAAGATATCTTGTTAGGCGCAATCGAGTAATCTAATGTTGGTCGGTTTGGTTCATGTGAACGTTGGCATGGATACGTTCCGAATATACACTCTCGGGGCATAATAGAACAATATAATTAGGTTTTACTCTTTGTTCAATTGAATGAGAAAAAGTATTGGTTCCAAAGTTATACTGTTAGGGCGCAACTGAGTAGTCTAATGTTGGTCCGGTTTTGGTTCTTGTGAACGTTGGCATGGATACGTTGCGAATATACACTCTCGGGGCATAATAGAACAATATAATTAGGTTTTACTCTTTGTTCGATTGAATGAGAGAAATCGCTTCCAAAGATATCTTGTTTGGGCGCAACTAAGTAGTCTAATGTTGGTCCGGTTTTGGTTCTTTTGAACGTTGGCATGGATACGTTGCGAATATACACTCTCGGGACATAATAGAACAATATAATTAGGTTTTACTCTTTGTTCGATTGAATGGGAAAAATCTTGCTTCCAAAGATATACTATTAGGCGCAACTGAGTAGCCTAATGTTGGTCCGGTTTTGGTTCTTGTTAACGTTGGCATGGATACGTTGCGAATATACACTCTCGGGGCGTAATAGAACAATATAATTAGGTTTTACTCTTTGTTCGATTGAATGATAAAAAGTAATGTTTCCAAAGTTATACTGTTAGGGCGCAACTGAGTTGCCTAATGTTGGTCCGGTTTTGGTTCTTGTGAACGTTGGCATGGATACGTTGCGAATATACACTCTCGGGGCGTAATAGAACAATATAATTAGGTTTTACTCTTTGTTCGATTGAATGAGAAAAAAAATCTTGTGTCCCAAGATATCTTTGTTAGGGCGCAAGAGTAGTCTAATGTTGGTCGGTTTTGGTTCTTGTGAACGTTGGCATGGATACGTTGCGAATATACACACTAGGGGCATTATCGAACAATATAATTAGGTTTTACTCTTTGTTCGATAGAATGAGAAAAATCTTGCTTCCAAAGATATCTTGTTAGGCGCAACTGAGTAGCCTAATGTTGGTCCGGTTTTGGTTCTTGTGAACGTTGGCATGGATACGTTGCGAATATACACTCTCGGGCGTAATAGAACAATAAAATTATGTTTTACTCTTTGTTAGATTGAATGAGAAAAATCATTTCCAAAGGTATATCTTTGTTAGGCGCAACTGAGTAGTCTAATGTTGGTCCGGTTTTGGTTCTTGTGAACGTTGGCATGGATACGTTGCGAATATACACTCTGGGGGTGTAATAGAACAATATAATTAGGTTTTACTCTTTGGTCGATTGAATGAGAAAAAGTACTGCTTCCAAAGTTATACTGTTAGGCGCAACTGAGTAATCTAATGTTGGTCCGGTTTTGGTTCTAGTGAACGTTGGCATTGATACGTTGCGAATATGCACTCTCGGGGCATAATAGAACAATATAATTAGGTTTTACTCTTTGTTCGATTGAATGAGAAAAAGTACTGTTTCCAAAGTTGTACTGTTAGGGCGCAACTGAGTAGTCTAATGTTGGTCTGGTTTTGGTTCTTGTGAAGGTCGGCATGGATACGTTGCGAATATACACTCTCGGGGCATAATAGAACAATATAATTAGGTTTTACTCTTTGTTCGATTGAATGAGAGAAAGTACTGCTTCCAAAGATATAATGTTAGGGCGCAACTGAGTAGTCTAATGTTGGCCCGGTTTTGGTTCTTGAGAACGTTGGCATGGATACATTGCGAATATACACTCTCGGGACATAATAGAACAATATAATTAG
Organism: Aechmea fasciata; assembly: GCA_025177825.1. NCBI lineage: Eukaryota > Viridiplantae > Streptophyta > Magnoliopsida > Poales > Bromeliaceae > Aechmea > Aechmea fasciata. The sequence continues at coordinate 1,102,098 of CM045938.1, forward strand.
GTTTTACTCTTTGTTCGATTGAATGAGAAAAATCTTGCTTCCAAAGATATCTTTGTTAGGCGCCCGACTAGTCTATAGTTGGTCCGGTTTTTGTTCTTGTGAACGTTCGCATGGATACGTTGCGAATATACACTCTCGGGACATAATAGAACAATATAATTAGGTTTTACACTTTATTCGATTGAATGAGAAAAAGTACTGTTTCCAAAGTTATACTGTTATGGCGCAACTGAGTAAGCTAATGTTGTACCGATTTTGGTTCTTGTCAACATTGACATCGATACGTTGCAAATTTACACTCTCGGGGCATAATAGAACAATATAATTAGGTTTTACTCTTTGTTCGATTGAATGAGAAAAAAATCTTGCTTCCAAAGATATCTTGTTAGGCGCAATGAGTAATCTAATGTTGGTCCGGTTTTGGTTCTTGTGAACGTTGGCATTGATACGTTGCGAATATGCACTCTCGGGGCATAATAGAACAATATAATTAGGTTTTACTCTTTGTTCGATTGAATGAGAAAAAGTACTGCTTCCAAAGATATGCTGTCAGGGCGCAACTAAGTAGTCTAATGTTGGTCCGGTTTTTGTTCTTTTGAATGTTGGCATGGATACGTTGCGAATATACACTCTCGGGACATAATAGAACATTATAATTAGGGTTTACTCTTTGTTCGATTGAATGAGAAAAAGTAGTGCTTCCAAAGATATCTTTGTTAGGCGCAGTGAGTAATCTAATGTTGGTCCGGTTTTGGTTCTTGTGAACGTTGGCATTGATACGTTGCGAATATGCACTCTCGGGGCATAATAGAACAATATAATTAGGTTTTACTCTTTGTTCGATTGAATGAGAAAAAATCGCATCCAAAGATATCTTTGTTAGGCGCAAGTGAGTAATCTAATGTTGGTCGGTTTTGGTTCATGTGAACGTTGGCATTGATACGTTGCGAATATGCACTCTCGGGGCAGAATAGAACAATATAATTTGGTTTTACTCTTTGTTCAATTGAATGAGGAAAATCTTGTTTCCAAAGTTATCTTGTTAGGCGCAAGAGTAGTCTAATGTTGGTCCGGTTTTGGTTCTTGTGATGGTCGGCATGGATACGTTGCGAATATACACTCTCGGCATAATAGAACAATATAATTGGGTTTTACTCTTTGTTCGGTGGAATGAGAAAAAGTACTGTTTCCAAAGTTATACTGTTTGGGCGCAACTGAGTAGTCTAATGTTGGTCCGGTTTTGGTTCTTGTGAACGTTGGCATCGATACGTTGCAAATATACACTCTCGGGGCGTAATAGAACAATATAATTAGGTTTTACTCTTTGTTCGATTGAATGGGAAAAATCTTGCTTCCAAAGATATACTATTAGGCGCAATGAGTAGTCTAATGTTGGTCCGGTTTTGGTTCTTGTTAACGTTGGCATGGATACGTTGCGAATATACACTCTCGGGGCATAATAGAACAATATAATTAGGTTTTACTCTTTGTTCGATTGAATGAGAAAAGTACTGTTTTCCAAGATATACTGTTAGGGCGCAACTGAGTAGTCTAATGTTGGTCCGGTTTTGGTTCTTGTGAACGTTGGCATGGATACGTTGCGAATATACACTCTCGGGGCATAATAGAACAATATAATTAGGTTTTACTCGTTGTTCGATTGAATGAGAAAAAATCTTGTTTCCAAAGATATACAGTTATGCCGCAACTGAGTAGTCTAATGTTGGTCCGGATTTGGTTCTTGTGAACGTTGGCATGGATACGTTGCGAATATACACACTAGGGGCATTATCGAACAATATAATTAGGTTTTACTCTTTGTTCGATAGAATGAGAAAAAAATCTTGCTTCCAAAGATATCTTTGTTAGGCGCAAGTGAGTAGCCTAATGTTGGTCGGTTTTGGTTCTTGTGAACGTTGGCATGGATACGTTGCGAATATACACTCTCGGGCATAATAGAACAATAAAATTATGTTTTACTCTTTGTTAGATTGAATGAGAAAAATCTTGTTTCCAAAGGTATCTTGTTAGGCGCAAGCGAGTATTCTAATGTTAGTCGGTTTTGGTTCTTGTGAACGGTGGCATGGATACGTTGCGAATATACACTCTAGGGGCATAATAGAACAATATAATTAGGTTTTACTCTTTGGTCGATTGAATGAGAAAAAGTACTGCTTCCAAAGATATCTTTGTTAGGCGCAAGCGAGTAATCTAATGTTGGTCCGGTTTTGGTTCTAGTGAACGTTGGCATGGATACGTTGCGAATATGCACTCTCGGGGCATAATAGAACAATATAATTAGGTTTTACTCTTTGTTCGATTGAATGAGGAAAAGTACTGCTTCCAAAGATATACTGTTAGGGCGCAACTGAGTAGTCTAATGTTGGTCCGGTTTTGGTTCTTGTGAACGATGGCATTGATACGTTGCGAATATGCACTCTCGGGGCATAATAGAACAATATAATTAGGTTTTACTCTTTGTTCGATTGAATGAGAAAAATCTTGCTTCCAAAGATATCTTGTTAGGCGCAACTGAGTAAGCTAATGTTGTACCGGTTTTGGTTCTTGTCAACATTGACATCGATACGTTGCAAATTTACACTCTCGGGGCATAATAGAACAATATAATTAGGTTTTACTCTTTGTTCGATTGAATGAGAAAAAGTACTGCTTCCAAAGATATACTGTTAGGGCGCAACTGAGTAATCTAATGTTGGTCCGGTTTTGGTTCTAGTGAACGTTGGCATTGATACGTTGCGAATATGCACTCTCGGGGCATAATAGAACAATATAATTAGGTTTTACTCTTTGTCCGATTGAATGAGGAAAATCTTGTTTCCAAAGTTATACTGTTAGGGCGCAACTGAGTAGTCTAATGTTGGTCCGGTTTTGGTTCTTGTGAAGGCCGGCATGGATACGTTGCGAATATACACTCTCGGGGCATAATAGAACAATATAATTAGGTTTTACTCTTTGTTCGATTGAATGAGAGAAAATCTGCTTCCAAAGATATCTTGTTAGGCGCAAGAGTAGTCTAATGTTGGCCCGGTTTTGTTTCTTGAGAACGTTGGCATGAATACGTTGCGAATATACACTCTCGGGACATAATAGAACAATATAATTAGGTTTTACTCTTTGTTCGATTGAATGAGAAAAAGTACTCTTTCCAAAGATATCTTTGTTAGGCGCAAGCGAGTAATCTAATATTGGCCCGGTTTTGGTTCTTGTGAACGTTGGCATGGATACGTTGCGAATATACACTCTCGGGACATAATAGAACAATATAATTAGGTTTTACTCTTTGTTCGATTGAGTGAGAGAAAAATCTGCTTCCAAAGATATCTTTGTTAGGCGCAGTGAGTAGTCTAATGTTGGTTCGGTTTTGGTTCTTGTGAACGTTGGCATGGATACGTTGCGAATATACACTTTATGAACATAATAGAACAAATAATTATGTTTTACTCTTTGTTCGATTGAATGAGAAAAAGTACTGCTTCCAAAGATATACTGTTAGGGCGCAATTGAGTAATCTAATGTTGGTCCGGTTTTGATTCTTGTGAACGTTGGCATGGATACGTTGCGAATATACACTCGCCGGACTTAATAGAACAATATAATTAGGTTTTACTCTTTGTTCGATTGAGTGAGAAAAATCTTGCTTCCAAAGATACCTTTGTTAGGCGCAAGCGAGTAGTCTAATGTTGGTCCGGTTTTGGTTCTTGTTAACGTTGGCATGGATACGTTGCGAATATACACTCTCGGGGCATAATAGAACAATATAATTAGGTTTTACTCTTTGTTCGATTGAATGAGAAAAAGTACTGTTTCCCAAGATATACTGTTAAGGCGCAACTGAGTAGTCTAATGTTAGTCCGGTTTTGGTTCTTGTGAACGGTGGCATGGATACGATGCGAATATACACTCTCGGGGCATAATAGAACAATATAATTAGGTTTTACTCTTTGTTCGATTGAATGAGAAAAAGTACTGCTTCCAAAGATATACTGTTAGGGCGCAACTGAGTAATCTAATGTTGGTCCGGTTTTGGTTCTTGTGAACGATGGCATTGATACGTTGCGAATATGCACTCTCGGGGCATAATAGAACAATATAATTAGGTTTTACTCTTTGTTCGATAGAATGAGAAAAATCTTGCTTCCCAAGATATCTTGTTAGGCGCAAGAGTAGTCTAATGTTGGTCCGGTTTTGGTTCTTGTGAACGTTGGCATGGATACGTTGCGAATATACACTCTCGGGGCATAATAGAAAATTATAATTAAGTTTTACTCTTTGGTCGATTGAATGAGAAAAAGTACTGTTTCCAAAGATATACTGTTAAGGCGCAACTGAGTAGTCTAATGTTAGTCCGGTTTTTGTTCTTGTGAACGTTGGCATGGATACGTTGCGAATATACACTATCGGGACATAATAGAACAATTGTCACGCCCCGGGACCCAGCGGAAGCCCGCCCGGCGCGTGCCCAGACCCGCCGTATGTCTACAACATACAAGGCGTCTAACAAAAACGATAAATAACCAACAAAATAAAAAGAATCTAGAAGTATCAGAGCAGTATAACAACTAGAAATCTATACAAGGAAGCCTAAAGAAAAGACTAAAAGTAAAGCACCAATCTTAAAATAAACCATATAGAGAGTACAATAAAAAGAGATCCGAACACCAGAATAACTAAGTACAGGGTAGTCTCTACATAGGGATACAAAACTCTCTCAATCTCACCAAGGTACAAAAAGAGAGAAAAACCCCTACAAGGAGGAAAGGCTGAAACTAGCTAGCGGTCCCCTTTCCACGATCCCTTGCCTCCGCCGGTGCCGAAGGCTCTGAAACACATTAGAAAAAGAGGGCGTGAGAACTATTAAAAATAGTTCCCAGTGGGCAATTACTGACTTCAGTTGCATGCTCCACTAGGCCCAAAACTAAGCAAGTAAGTGTAAGCGAAATAAATAACGAGTAAGCTACTAAAGCATGATATCTCTACTTAGCATAAATAAGCATAAGTAAACGACTATTCTAAGCATGAATAGTAAATATAACCAACAAGTCCAATATCCATAGCAATAGTAAAGAGTTAAAGTTTACTATTCTAACCATAACCCAATAATTCCTCAAGTGATAGTAAGGTGTTAAAGTTTACTATTCTAGTCAAGTCCACAGTTTTCTTTAAACTACATTAAGTTTAAGCACACTAAGATCAACCCGAAGGCGATATGGCCGATGCCCACCCGAAGGCTGCCTAGCCCAAATGCCGAGCCTAATGGCCCCGTAGTAGTCAACATTCCCACCCTAGGAATGCGACTGTCCCACGGCAATCCACTTCGGCGCCCAATCCCGCACGGCGAATACTAGAAACGCGTTGGCCAACTCCGGAGTGCCGGCTTGTAGGGAGCTACCCTCACAAGCATGTGCGAATGAGCACAATGGCAAAAGTCACAAAACTCGTCACAAGTCCCAAATCATCATGTCTCTAACATGGAATGTACAATTGTCCAAAAGGCCTATCTCTATGTCATCATGTCTCTAACATGGAATATAGTGTATGTTAAGTGGCCTATGTCAAGTCTCTATGTTGCAGTTTCATAGTTTTCTATGTTAAGTGCCGCTTTATGACACTTAAGGTTTCTAAGTCCCAACATGTATTTAATGTTCACAATTAACATTAGCAAAGCTAAAATCACCATAAAGGCACACTCCCAGGCGCCCCCAAGAACCACCCCCACATGCATGCAGTTTAACCCAAATAGCTCTACTATATAGAGTGGAAATTTTATCATACATAAGGCATGCATTTTAAGTGATTCAAAATTCATAATAAATCTATTTAGCATGAATATGCATTCAAAATAATTAAATCAAACCAACTAAGCACTTAGGAGCCATTTGCTCCTATGCTCATGAAGCCAAACCCACCAAGTGCGAAAATCGCCGATCCGAATCGCTAACTAAGCTTCGATTCCTACTCCTAGCACCCTACAAGGCATGCCATAGGAATTACAAACTCAAAAGATGAGTCTTGAGTTCAAACAATAAGAAACTCTACTAAAGGGTGAAGAATACTCACCGAATGCGAAGAAAGTGCTCTTGATCTCCAAATGGGAGTTAGAGTCCCTCTAATCCAACCTAAATCAAAGTTCTAAACTCATCAATTAGGTCCCAAAGGCCCTCAATCGAAAATCCCCAAATCCTAACCCTAGAATCCCATTCTAGGGTTTCATCTCATGAAAACCCACAAAAATCGAAACTAGAGGAAAGAGATCACTCACATACCTCAAGAAGCTCTAATCCAAGCTCAAAAAGCCCTAGGCTTGAAGCTTGATCCTCCACAAAGTTCCAAACACCAAGTTCCAAGCTCCAACAATGGTGGTAGAGGCTCTAACAAGCAAAAGAGAGCAAGGAGAGGGTTTTAATCCTCCAAAAATCAACCAAAACCCTAGAAAACACAAGAGAGTAGAGAGAGAAGCTCCTCCTACCTTCTTGCTGCAATGGGGGTGCTCAAATGGAGCCCTAGGGTGAAGGGGTAACCTAATAGAAGCAACAATATGCTAATACACCCCTGCAGTTTCAAGCGCTCGCAAAGCTGAGGTTGTCTGTACAAGCCATCCCATACGGTATAGACCTGCGAAACGACCAAACCGAGGCTCGGGTTGGCGTCCATCGACTCTCCCATACGGTATAGAATCCATCTGTGCAGGTATAGCAACAATTTGCATGCGGTATAGCAACAATTTACGTAAGTGTACGGACCCTCCGAACCTCAATCAGAGCAACCTAAAATCCAACTTTTTGGACTTTAGTGCTTAGGATTCATCCGCTAGCCTCGGTACACGTGCTCTAGGTCGGAACATAGTCAACGACCCTCCAGAAAATCTGGAAAAGCTCCGAACTCAAGTCGAATACTCGAACTCCGCAATTTGCGCAAGTCCAGTATGTTACATTCACCCCTCCTAAAAAGGAGTTTCGTCCGCGTAACTCTAAAGCGTACTCATACCTCAAGATTCCATCGAAAGAGATGGGGATAGCGCTCTGCGGTGCGCTCTCGAGCTCCCACGTGGCCTCTCGCTCCTCGTGGTTGCTCCAAATAACCTTCACGTACGGAATGTCCCGATTCCGCAATTTCTTCACCTCGCGAGCCAAGATCTTCACGGGTTGCTCCTCGAAGCTCAAATCCTCCCGCAGCTCTATCGGTACAGCCTCCAATACATGAGCCGGGTCATGGATGTACTTCCGAAGGACCGATACATGAAAGACGTTGTGCACGCCCGATAGGTTCGGCGGTAGAGCAAGTCGATACGCTACCGGACCTATACGTTCCAAAATCTCATATGGTCCAATGAATCGAGGACTTAACTTACCTCGAATTCCAAATCTCCGAATTCCCTTTGATGGCGAGACTTTCAAGAAGACATGATCTCCAACCTGAAACTCCAAGTCTCGTCGGCGTTTATCTGCGTAGCTCCTCTGCCTACTCTGGGCTGTCAGTAGTCGCTCACGCGCGTTTCGAACTTTATCCTCTGCTTCCTGGAGTACTTCGGGGCCTAAAGCCAATCTTTCGCCAACTTCGCTCCAATGAAGTGGCGATCTGCACTTTCGTCCATATAATGCCTCGAACGGTGCCATCTTAATACTTGCTTGATAACTATTATTATAAGCAAACTCCGCCATAGGTAGATGCTGCGACCATCCTCCCTGGAAGTCAATCACGCATGCTCGAAACATGTCCTCAAGAGTACGTATAGTGCGCTCCATTGCCGTCACTGCGGGGTGGAAACGATCTTTGAAATCAATCTCGTACCCAAGGCGTCCTGTAGACTCCTCCAGAAGTGTGACACAAAGCGAGTGTCCCTGTCAGATACGATCGATGTAGGTACTCCATGAAGTCGCACAATCTCATCAAGGTACACTTGTGCGAGCTTCTCTCCAGCCAAGTAGTATGGATAGGTATAAAGTGCGCCGACTTCGTCAACCTATCCACGATCACCCAAATAGCATCATGCCCAGCTTTAGAGCGAGGCAATCCCGACACGAAGTCCATGGAGATCATCTCCCACTTCCACACGGAAATAGGCAAACTACGAAGTTTTCCAGCTGGAACTCGATGCTCAGCTTTCACTTGTTGGCAAGTTAAACATCTAGCAACATACTCGCCAACATCCTTCTTCATCTCGCGCCACCAATAGAGTAACCTCAAGTCCTTGTACATTTTGGTGCCTCCTGGATGAATAGCATAAGGTGCCACGTGTGCCTCCTGAAGGATGTCCTCTCTAAGTCCCAATTCCGCTGGCACACAAATCCGTCCACTAAAGCGCATCACTCCCTGATCATCCACTAGGAAGTCGCCGGTGCAACCATCCACCATTTTGTCTCGAATCTTTTGCAACTCTAAGTCAAGAGCTTGCTTCTCTTTAATTCTATCCATAAGAGTAGGTTGCACCACCATAGTCATCAGCCGCATAGGCGTATCGGGGGTCACTACCTCCAACTCCAACCGCTTCATCTGCTCGATCAACTGCGGTTGAGTAACAACATGCATCGCTAAGTTCTCGGTAGATTTCCGACTTAGCGCATCCGCCACCACATTAGCCTTGCCCGGGTGGTAGAGAATAGTCAAATCATAATCCTTGAGTAGCTCCAACCATCTGCTGTCTCAAGTTCAACTCCTTCTGAGTGAAAAGGTACTTTAAGCTCTTGTGATCCGTATAGACCTCGCACCGCTCGCCATACAAATAGTGGCGCCATAGCTTCAATGCAAAGACCACGGCCGCCAACTCCAAGTCGTGTGTAGGATAGTTCTTCTCATATTCCTTTAATTGGCGAGATGCATACGCGATCACCTTGTCACCCTGCATCAAGACACAGCCCAATCCGTTAAGAGATGCATCACTATAAACCACATACCCTGCTCCGGCAATAGGTAATGTGAGGATTGGAGCGGTCGTCAATCTCAGCTTCAACTCTTGAAAGCTCTTTTCACACGCATCATTCCAAATGAACTTAGCTCCTTTGTGCGTGCGCCTCGTGATGGGAGGAGATAACCCGCAAAGCCCTCCACGAATCTGCGGTAGTAGCCGGCCAAACCAAGGAAACTCCCGATCTCGGTGACGCTCGTCGGTCTTGGCCAATCTGAATGGCTTCTATCTTTCTAGGATCCTTTGCTATGCACGATCCGAAATCACATGTCCCAGAAAAAGCCACTTCTCGAAGCCAAAATTCGCACTTCTTCGGCTGAGCAAATAACTTCTTTTCCCGAAGCACTTGTAGTACCAATCTCAAGTGTTCCTCGTGCTCCACATCACTTCGGGAATAAACCAAGATGTCGTCGATGAAGACCACGACGAACCTGTCTAGATAAGGCTTGAAGACACGGTTCATTAGATCCATAAAAACTGTAGGGGCATTAGTAAGCCCAAACGGCATAACAGTGAACTCATAGTGTCCATACCGTGATCTAAAAGCCGTCTTCGCCACGTCCCCCGGCGCAATCTTCAACTGATGGTATCCCGACTTCAAGTCTATCTTGGAATACACATTCGACCCTTGAAGTTGATCAAAAAGATCATCAATCCTCGGCAACGGATACTTATTCTTGATAGTGACTTTATTAAGTTCACGATAGTCCACGCAAAGGCGAAGTGATCCGTTCTTCTTCTTCACAAAGAGAACCGGTGCTCCCCAAGGTGACACACTCGGTCGAATGAAGCCCTTGTCCAACATGTCCTGTAATTGTGCCCTCGGCTCCTTTAACTGCCGGTGCCATCCTATAGGGTGCCTTCGAGACTGGGGTAGTCCCGGGAGCGAGATCTACCACAAACTCGATCTCCCTATCAGGTGGCATGCCTGGTAGCTCCGCTGGAAACACGTCCTGAAACTCCCGTACCACCGGGATATCCTCGATCCTAGGGGTATCATCCTCACCCCTCAATGCGATACTAGCCAAATAGGCTACGCATCCACGGTTGATCAGTTGCCTAGCTCGAGACAGGCGATCGACATCGCAAGCGAACTCTGGCATCCTCTAAACACCACCTCACTCTGACCCGGTTCTCTAAAAGTAACCGTTCGATTAACACAATCGATAGTGGCGTAGTATCTAGTCAACCAATCCATTCCCAAAACCACGTCAAAATCCCCCAACTTGCGCACTACTCGCAAATCCGCGGGCATGGTCCAATCTCCTACCCGAATAGGGCAACTGGGGCAATACTCTCGCACGTCCACAATGTGGTCGGGTACAACAATACGTCCAGGGTGTAGTAAAGGAACAACCTGGATGTCATGCAACTCGGCAAACAGCCGATCTATAAATGAATGTGATGCACCGGTATCAAATAATGCACGTACTCTAATGCCATCAAGTAAAATGATACACCACCACATCCTCGGTATCGGCTGCCGCCTCGATCTGCGCGGCGTACATGCGCCCACTCGGCGCACATGTCGTGACCCCTCGCTACGGCGGCTGGACGGTCGGCCGCCCGGTCGAATGCTTGTGTCGACGGGGTCCACAGTGGCGGGTGGTAGAGCCGGTGCCGTGCGAGAAGACGGTGCGGTGTAGAACCTCTCGGGCACTCGGTACGGATGTGGCCCTCACGGCCCCCTGCTGGAAGCACACCGCCCGTGGACACTGCGGCGGGTGGTGAGGACCACCGCAGATCACACACCGGGGAGGCCGGCGTCGGTCAGGTCCTCCTCGCTGGGGCGGTGCGCCACGACTGCGCTGCTGGTGTCTCGGATGCTTTGGGGGCCTCCTAGAGTGCGTCTGGCTCGCACCCTCGGCCGCGGGCCTCTTGCCCTTCCCCTTGTCCAAACCCTCGCGTCTCTCCTGCACCCTGGCCGCGCCGCTCTCTCTGATGAGCGCGCGGTTCCTCACTGTCGGTAAGTACGAAGCTCGGAAGGAGGCACGAGCAGGAAAATCGACGGTCGCGATCCACGCTCGAAAATGCGGGCCTTATCCTCGTCGTTCCGCACGACGAAGGGCACGCAATGCAGAAGACGAGAAAACTCTCTCTCGTACTCGGCTACAGATCTGTCCCCCTGTGTCAGGCTGCGCAAACTCTGCTCCATCTGCCTCTTGACGCTGTCGGGAAAGTAGTGTGCCAACAGTAGCTCCTTGAACCTCGTCCAAGTAATAGAAGCTAAGTCTGTGCTGGGGTTCTCCTGAAGATCCATCCACCAGCTGTAGGCCTCGCCGTCCAAGTGATGGGTGGCGAGCCACACTCTGTCCCGCTCCTCCACGAACGTGTCACGGAACAATTTCTCCATGTGCATCAACCACTTTTCCACGATCCAGTGGTCGACCTTCTCTCCGTCAAAGGTCCTCGGGCTGCACCTCCTGAACTCCTTGAGGCGAGCCATGAGTCGATCCCTCTCGGCTCCCTGAGCCATAGCGGGAATGCCGCGCCCGCCGGCGATGCTCTCAGCGGCGGGGTGTCCCGGTCCTCCTCCGGCGCTCAAGCTGCCGGTGTCGTCTGGTGTGAGCCGGCCGCGGGGCTGCGCCGCGGTAAGTCAACCTCGGGTGGTCTTTGGTGGAGAAGGGGTCGAGCCTCCCTCGCGGCCCTTTGCGATGAAGATCCTCCGTAAGCTTCATGCGCGCTTCTGACTGTTGGGCCGCGGTCGCTCTTTGTGTCACCAAGGCGTGAGGGCCGCCAAGCGGCCCCTCAACTCACGGACCTCGCCGGATCGGAGGTAGCGGAGGCCTCGACCTCCTCAAAAGTTGCCGCATTGTCCGCTCCAACGATTTCGAGCGAGTTATCGGCATCACCACTACAACATCATAAAAGCGCAAGTTAGTAAGCTCACGCAATCGCATCCCCGCTCATGCTATAAATACCCAAATCATGCGAAAGTAATGAAGTGTGTTTCACAACTAACTCCCGATGTTACGTTGTCGGCCGCCAACGTAATCCTCCGCGGAGTTAGAAGCTATACACCTCGATCCAACTCTACTTACTAGAGTTATTCAAGATACCCAATCTTAATACTTTCGCTCACAAGTTAAATAGACCTCGTCTCTCACGAGCCTATATCCTATAGTCCAACTTTGCCTAAGGTTTGCTAGGTCCACAAGAAGACTCAACCCTAGGCTCGATACCAATTTAATCTGTCACGCCCGGGACCCAGTGAGCTTGCCGCGCGTGCCGGACCCGCCGTATGTCTACAACATACAAGGCGTCTAACAAAAACGATAAATAACCAACAAAATAAAAAGAATCTAGAAGTATCAGAGCAGTATAACAACTAGAAATCTATACAAGGAAGCCTAAAGAAAAGACTAAAAGTAAAGCACCAATCTTAAAATAAACCATATAGAGAGTACAATAAAAAGAGATCCGAACACCAGAATAACTAAGTACAGGGTAGTCTCTACATAGGGATACAAAACTCTCTCAATCTCACCAAGGTACACAAAGAGAGAAAAACCCCTACAAGGAGGAAAGCTGCGAAACTAGCTAGCGGTCCCTTTTCCACGATCCCTTGCCTCCGCCGGTGCCGAAGGCTCTGAAACACATTAGAAAAAGAGGGCGTGAGAACTATTAAAAATAGTTCCCAGTGGGCAATTACTGACTTCAGTTGCATGCTCCACTAGGCCCAAAACTAAGCAAGTAAGTGTAAGCGAAATAAATAACGAGTAAGCTACTAAAGCATGATATCTCTACTTAGCATAAATAAGCATAAGTAAACGACTATTCTAAGCATGAATAGTAAATATAACCAACAAGTCCAATATCCATAGCAATAGTAAAGAGTTAAAGTTTACTATTCTAACCATAACCCAATAATTCCTCAAGTGATAGTAAGGTGTTAAAGTTTACTATTCTAGTCAAGTCCACAGTTTCTTTAAACTACATTAAGTTTAAGCACACTAAGATCAACCGAAGGCGATATGGCCGATGCCCACCCGAAGGCCTAGCCCAAATGCCGAGCCTAATGGCCCCGTAGTAGTCAACATTCCCACCCTAGGAATGCGGCGTCCCACGGCAATCCACTTCGGCGCCCAATCCGCACGGCGAATACTAGAAACGCGTTGGCCAACTCCGGAGTGCGGCTTGTGAGAGCTACCCTCACAAGCATGTGCGAATGAGCACAATGGCAAAAGTCACAAAACTCGTCACAAGTCCCAAATCATCATGTCTCTAACATGGAATGTACAATTGTCCAAAAGGCCTATCTCTATGTCATCATGTCTCTAACATGGAATATAGTGTATGTTAAGTGGCCTATGTCAAGTCTCTATGTTGGTTTCATAGTTTTCTATGTTAAGTGCCGCTTTATGACACTTAAGGTTTCTAAGTCCCAACATGTATTTAATGTTCACAATTAACATTAGCAAAGCTAAAATCACCATAAAGGCACACTCCCGGGCGCCCCAAGAACCACCCCCACATGCATGCAGTTTAACCCAAATAGCTCTACTATATAGAGTGGAAATTTTATCATACATAAGGCATGCATTTTAAGTGATTCAAAATTCATAATAAATCTATTTAGCATGAATATGCATTCAAAATAATTAAATCAAACCAACTAAGCACTTAGGAGCCATTTGCTCCTATGCTCATGAAGCCAAACCCACCAAGTGCGAAAATCGCCGATCCGAATCGCTAACTAAGCTTCGATTCCTACTCCTAGCACCCTACAAGGCATGCCATAGGAATTACAAACTCAAAAGATGAGTCTTGAGTTCAAACAATAAGAAACTCTACTAAAGGGTGAAGAATACTCACCGAATGCGAAGAAAGTGCTCTTGATCTCCAAATGGGAGTTAGAGTCCCTCTAATCCAACCTAAATCAAAGTTCTAAACTCATCAATTAGGTCCCAAAGGCCCTCAATCGAAAATCCCCAAATCCTAACCCTAGAATCCCATTCTAGGGTTTCATCTCATGAAAACCCACAAAAATCGAAACTAGAGGAAAGAGATCACTCACATACCTCAAGAAGCTCTAATCCAAGCTCAAAAAGCCCTAGGCTTGAAGCTTGATCCTCCACAAAGTTCCAAACACCAAGTTCCAAGCTCCAACAATGGTGGTAGAGGCTCTAACAAGCAAAAGAGAGCAAGGCGAGGGTTTTAATCCCCCAAAAATCAACCCAAACCCTAGAAAACACAAGGGAGTAGAGAGAGAAGTTCCTCCTACTTTCTGGCTGCGATGGGGGTGGTCAAATGGAGCCCTAGGGTGAAGGGGTAACCTAATAGAAGCAACAATATGCTAATACACCCTATGATTTAAAGCGCTCAAAGCTGCCAGTTGTCTGCAGTACAAGCCATCCCATACCGGTATAGACCCTGCGAAACCGACAAAACCGAGGCTCGGGTTGGCGTCCATCAGCTCTCCCATAGGTATAGAATCCATCACTGTCTTGGGTATAGCAACAATTTACATGCGGTATAGCAACAATTTACGTAAGTACGGACCCTCCAGACCTCAATCCGAGAACAACCTAAAATCCAACTTTTTGGACTTTAGTGCTTAGGATTCATCCGCTAGCCTCGGTACACGTGCTCTAGGTCGGAACATAGTCAACGACCCTCCAGAAAATCTGGAAAAGCTCCGAACTCAAGTCGAATACTCGAACTCCGCAATTTGCGCAAGTCCAGTATGTTACAACAATATAATTAGATTTTACTCTTTGTTAGATTGATTGAGAAAAAGTACTGCTTCCAAAGATATACTGTTAGGGCGCAACTGAGTAGCCTAATGTTGGTCCGGTTTTGGTTCTTGTGAACGTTGGCATGGATACGTTGCGAATATACACTCTAGGGGCATAATAGAACAATATAATTAGGTTTTACTCTTTGTTCGATAGAATGAGAAAAATCTTGCTTCCCAAGATATCTTTGTTAGGGCGCAACTGAGTAGTCTAATGTTGCTCCGGTTTTGGTTCTGGTGAACGTTGGCATGGATACGTTGCGAATATACACTCTCGGGGCATAATAGAAAATTATAATTAAGTTTTACTCTTTGGTCGTTTGAATGAGAAAAAGTACTGTTTCCAAAGATATCTTTGTTAAGGCGCAAGAGTAGTCTAATGTTAGTCCGGTTTTGGTTCTTGTGAACGGTGGCATGGATACGATGCGAATATACACTCTCGGGGCATAATAGAACAATATAATTAGGTTTTACTCTTTGTTCGATTGAATGAGAAAAAGTACTACTTCCAAAGATATACTGTTAGGGCGCAACTGAGTAATCTAATGTTGGTCCGGTTTTGGTTCTTGTGAACGATGGCATTGATACGTTGCGAATATGCACTCTCGGGGCATAATAGAACAATATAATTAGGTTTTACTCTTTGTTCGATTGAATGAGAAAAAGAAATCGCTTCCAAATATATCTTTGTTAGGGCGCAGAGTAATCTAATGTTGGTCGGTTCTTGGTTCTTGTGAACGTTGGTTTTGATACGTTGCGAATATGCACTCTCGGGCGTTTACTCTTTGTTCGATTGAATGAGAAAAAGTACTGTTTCCAAAGTTATACTGTTAGGGCGCAACTGAGTAGTCTAATGTTGGTCCGGTTTTGGTTCTTGTGAAGGTCGGCATGGATACGTTGCGAATATACACTCTCGGGGCATAATAGAACAATATAATTAGGTTTTACTCTTTGTTCGATTGAATGAGAAAAAGTACTGTTTCCGAAGATATACTGTTAGGGCGCAACTGAGTAGCCTAATGTTGGTCCGGTTTTGGTTCTTGTGAACGTTGGCATGGATACGTTGCGAATATACACTCTCGGGGCATAATAGAACAATATAATTAGGTTTTACTCTTTGTTCGATTGAATGACCAATCTTGCTTCCAAAGATATACTGTTTGGGCGCAACTAAGTTGTCTAATGTTGGTCCGGTTTTGGTTCTTTTGAACGTTGGCATGGATACGTTGCGAATATACACTCTCGGGACATAATAGAACAATATAATTAGGTTTTACTCTTTGTTCGATTGAATGAGAAAAAGTACTGTTTCCAATGTTATACTGTTAGGGCGCAACTGAGTAGTCGAATGTTGGTCCGGTTTTGGTTCTTGTTAACGTTGGCATGGATACGTTGCGAATATACACTCTCGGGACATAATAGAACAATATAATTAGGTTTTACTCTTTGTTCGATTGAATGAGGAAAATCTTGTTTCCCAAGATATCTTGTTAGGCGCAAGCGAGTAGCCTAATGTTGGTCGGTTTTGGTTCTTGTGAACGTTGGCATGGATACGTTGCGAATATACACTCTCGGGGCATAATAGAACAATATAATTAGGTTTTACTCTTTGTTCGATTGAATGAGAAAAAATCTTTGTTTCCAAAGATATACTGTTAGGGCGCAACTGAGTAGTCTAATGTTGGTCCGGTTTTGGTTCTTGTGAACGTTGGCATGGATACGTTGCGAATATACACTCTCGGGACATAATAGAACAATATAATTAGGTTTTACTCTTTGTTCGATTGAATGAGAAAAATCTTGCTTCCTCTTGTTAGGGCGCAACTAAGTAGTCTAATGTTGGTCCGGTTTTGGTTCTTGTTAACGTTGGCATGGATACGTTGCGAATATACACTCTCGGGACATAATAGAACAATATAATTAGGTTTTACACTTTGTTCGACTGAATGAGAAAAAGTACTGTTTCCCAAGATATACTGTTAGGGCGCAACTGAGTAGTCTAATGTTGGTCCGGTTTTGGTTCTTGTTAACGTTGGCATGGATACGTTGCGAATATACACTCTCGGGGCATAATAGAACAATATAATTAGGTTTTACTCTTTGTTCGATTGAATGAGAGAAATTACTGCTTCCAAAGATATACTGTTTGGGCGCAACTGAGTAGCCTAATGTTGGTCCGGTTTTGGTTCTTGTGAAGATCGGCATGGATACGTTGCGAATATACACTCTCGGGGCATAATGGAACAATATAATTAGGTTTTACTCTTTGTTCGATAGAATGAGAAAAAGTACTATTTCCAAAGATATACTGTTATGGCGCAACTGAGTAGCCTAATGTTGGTCCGGTTTTGGTTCTTGTGAACGTTGGCATGGATACGTTGCGAATATACTCTCTCGGGGCATAATAGAACAATAAAATTATGTTTTACTCTTTGTTAGATTGAGTGAGAAAAAGTACTGTTTCCAAAGATATCCTGTTAGGGCGCAACTGAGTATTCTAATGTTAGTCCGGTTTTGGTTCTTGTGAACGGTGGCATGGATACGTTGCGAATATACACTCTCGGGGCATAATAGAACAATATAATTAGGTTTTACTCTTTGGTCGATTGAATGAGAAAAAGTACTGCTTCCAAAGATATACTGTTAGGGCGCAACTGAGTAATCTAATGTTGGTCCGGTTTTGGTTCTAGTGAACGTTGGCTTTGATACGTTGCGAATATGCACTCTCGGGGCATAATAGAACAATATAATTAGGTTTTACACTTTATTCGATTGAATGAGAAAAAGTACTGTTTCCAAAGTTATCTTTGTTATGGCGCAAGAGTAAGCTAATGTTGTCTGGTTTGGTTCTTGTCAACATTGACATCGATACGTTGCAAATTTACACTCTCGGGGCATAATAGAACAATATAATTAGGTTTTACTCTTTGTTCGATTGAATGAGAAAAAGTACTGCTTCCAAAGATATACTGTTAGGGCGCAACTGAGTAATCTAATGTTAGTCCGGTTTTGGTTCTAGTGAACGTTGGCATTGATACGTTGCGAATATGCACTCTCGGGGCATAATAGAACAATATAATTAGGTTTTACTCTTTGTTCGATTGAATGAGGAAAAATCTTGTTTCCAAAGTTATCTTTGTTAGGCGCAATGAGTAGTCTAATGTTGGTCCGGTTTTGGTTCTTGTGAAGGCGGCATGGATACGTTGCGAATATACACTCTCGGGGCATAATAGAACAATATAATTAGGTTTTACTCTTTGTTCGATTGAATGAGAGAAAATCTGCTTCCAAAGATATCTTTGTTTAGGCGCAGGCGAGTAGTCTAATGTTGGTCCGGTTTTGGTTCTTGAGAACGTTGGCATGGATACGTTGCGAATATACACTCTTGGGGCATAATAGAACAATATAATTAGGTTTTACTCTTTGTTCGATTGAATGAGAAAAAATCTTGCTTCCAAAGATATCATTAGGGCGCCACTGAGTAGTCTATTGTTGGTCCGGTTTTGTTCTTGTGAACGTTCGCACGGATAGGTTGCGAATATACACTCTCGGGGCATAATAGAACAATATAATTAGGTTTTACACTTTATTCGATTGAATGAGAAAAATCTTTGTTTCCAAAGTTATCTTTGTTATGGCGCAAGAGTAATCTAATGTTGTCTCGGTTTTGGTTCTTGTCAACATTGACATTGATACGTTGCAAATTTACACTCTCGGGGCATAATAGAACAATATAATTAGGTTTTACTCTTTGTTCGATTGAATGAGAAAAATCTTGCTTCCAAAGATATCTTTGTTAGGCGCAGCGAGTAATCTAATGTTGGTCCGGTTTTGGTTCTTGTGAACGTTGGCATTTATACGTTGCGAATATGCACTCTCGGGGCATAATAGAACAATATAATTAGGTTTTACTCTTTGTTCGATTGAATGAGAAAAATCTTGCTTCCAAAGATACACATTAGGCGCAAGCGAGTAGCCTAACGTTGGTCCGGTTTTGGTTCTTGTGAACGTTGGAATTGATACGTTGCGAATATACACTCTCGGGGCGTAATAGAACAATATAATTAGGTTTTACTCTTTGTTCGATTGAATGAGAAAAAATACTGCTTCCAAAGATATACTGTTAGGGCGCAACTGAGTAATCTAATGTTGGTCCGGTTTTGGTTCTTGTGAACGTTGGCATGGATACGTTGCGAATATACATTCTCGGGACATAATAGAACAATATAATTAGGTTTTACTCTTTGTTCGATTGAATGAGAAAAAGTACTGCTTCCTACTGTTAGGGCGCAACTGAGTAGTCTAATGTTGGTCCGGTTTTGGTTCTTGTTAACGTTGGCATGGATACGTTGCGAATATACACTCTCGGGACATAATAGAACAATATAATTAGGTTTTACTCTTTGTTCGATTGAATGAGAAAAATCTTGTTTCCCAAGATATCTTGTTAGGCGCGGTGAGTAGTCTAATGTTGGTCCGGTTTTGGTTCTTGTGAACGTTGGCATGGATACGTTGCGAATATACACTCTCGGGGCATAATAGAACAATATAATTAGATTTTACTCTTTGTTAGATTGATTGAGAAAAATCTTGCTTCCAAAGATATCTTTGTTAGGCGCAAGTGAGTAGCCTAATGTTGGTCGGTTTTGGTTCTTGTTAGCATTGGCATAGACACGTTTCCTATTTATACTCTGGGGGCATAATAGAACAATATAATTAGGTTTTACTCTTTGTTCGATAGAATGAGAAAAATCGCTTCCCAAGATATCTTGTTAGGCGCAACTGAGTAGTCTAATGTTGGTCCGGTTTTGGTTCTTGTGAACATTGGCATGGATACGTTGCAAATTTACACTCTCGGGGCATAATAGAACAATATAATTAGGTTTTACTCTTTGTTCGATTTAATGAGAAAAATCTTGTTTCCAAAGATATCTTTGTTAAGGCGCAATTGAGTAGTCTAATGTTAGTCCGGTTTTGGTTCTTGTGAACGGTGGCTTGGATACGATGCGAATATACACTCTCGGGGCATAATAGAACAATATAATTTGGTTTTACTCTTTGTTCGATTGAATGAGAAAAATCGCTTCCAAAGATATCTTGTTAGGCGCAATGAGTAATCTAATGTTGGTCGGTTTTGGTTCTTGTGAACGTTGGCATCGATACGTTGCAAATTTACACTCTCGGGGCATAATAGAACAAAATAATTAGTTTTTACACTTTATTCGATTGAATGAGAAAAGAAATCTTGTTTCCAAAGTTATCTTTGTTATGGCGCAATGAGTAAGCTAATGTTGTCTAGGTTTTGGTTCTTGTCAACATTGACATCGATACGTTGCAAATTTACACTCTCGGGGCATAATAGAACAATATAATTAGGTTTTACTCTTTGTTCGATTGAATGAGAAAGAAATCTTTGCTTCCAAAGATATCTTTGTTAGGCGCAAGCGAGTAATCTAATGTTAGTCGGTTTTGGTTCTAGTGAACGTTGGCATTGATACGTTGCGAATATGCACTCTCGGGGCATAATAAAACAATATAATTAGGTTTTACTCTTTGTTCGATTGAATGAGGAAAAATACTGTTTCCAAAGTTATACTGTTAGGGCGCAACTGAGTAGTCTAATGTTGGTCCGGTTTTGGTTCTTGTGAAGGCCGGCATGGATACGTTGCGAATATACACTCTCGGGGCATAATAGAACAATATAATTAGGTTTTACTTTTTGTTCGATTGAATGAGAAAAAGTACTGTTTCCAATGTTATACTGTTAGGGCGCAACTGAGTAGTCTAATGTTGGTCCGGTTTTGGTTCTTATGAACGTTGGCATGGATACGTTGCGAATATACACTCTCGGGACATAATAGAACAATATAATTAGGTTTTACTCTTTGTTCGATTGAATGAGAAAAAGTACTGCTTCCAAAGATATACCGTTAGGGCGCAACTGAGTAGTCTAATGTTGGTCCGGTTTTGGTTCTTGTGAACGTTCGCACGGATAGGTTGCGAATATACACTCTCGGGGCATAATAGAACAATATAATTAGGTTTTACACTTTATTCGATTGAATGAGAAAAAGTACTGTTTCCAAAGTTATACTGTTATGGCGCAACTGAGTAAGCTAATGTTGTACCGGTTTTGGTTCTTGTTAACATTGGCATGGAAACGTTGCGAATATACACTCTAGGGGCATAATAGAACAATATAATTAGGTTTTACTCTTTGTTCGATTGAATGAGAAAAAGTACTGTTTCCACAGTTATACTGTTAGGGCGCAACTGAGTAGTCTAATGTTGGTCCGGTTTTGGTTCTTGTGAACGTTGGCATGGATACGTTGCGAATATACACTCTCGGGGCATAATAGAACAATATAATTAGGTTTTACTCTTTGTTCGATTTAATGAGAAAAAGTACTGCTTCCAAAGATATACTGTTAGGGCGCAACTGAGTAGTCTAATGTTGGTCCGGTTTTGGTTCTTGTGAACGCTGGCATGGATACGTTGCGAATATACACTCTCCGAACATAATAGAACAATATAATTAGGTTTTACTCTTTGTTCGATTGAGTGAGAAAAAGTACTGCTTCCAAAGATATACTGTTAGGGCGCAACTGAGTAGTCTAATGTTGGTCCGGTTTTGGTTCTTGTTAACGTTGGCATGGATACGTTGCGAATATACACTCTCGGGACATAATAGAACAATATAATTAGGTTTTACTCTTTGTTCGATTGAATGAGGAAAATCGTTTCCCAAGATATCTTTGTTAGGCGCATATTTGAGTAGCCTAATGTTGGTCCGGTTTTGGTTCTTGTTAACGTTGGCATGGATACGTTGCGAATATACACTCTCGGGACATAATAGAACAATATAATTAGGTTTTACTCTTTGTTCGATTGAATGAGAGAAATTACTGCTTCCAAAGATATACTGTTTGGGCGCAACTGAGTAATCTAATGTTGCTCCGGTTTTGGTTCTTGTGAAGATCGGCATGGATACGTTGCGAATATACACTCTCGGGGCATAATAGAACAATATAATTTGGTTTTACTCTTTGTTCGATTGAATGAGAAAAAGTACTGTTTCCCAAGATATCGTTAGGCGCAACTGAGTAGTCTAATGTTGGTCCGGTTTTGGTTCTTGTGAACGTTGGCATGGATACGTTGCGAATATACTCTCTCGGGGCATAATAGAACAATATAATTATGTTTTACTCTTTGTTCGATTGAATGAGAAAAAATCTTTGTTTCCAAAGGTATCTTGTTAGGCGCAACGAGTATTCTAATGTTAGTCCGGTTTTGGTACTTGTGAACGGTGGCATGGATACGTTGCGAATATACACTCTCGGGGCATAATAGAACAATATAATTAGGTTTTACTCTTTGGTCGATTGAATGAGAAAAAGTACTGCTTCCAAAGATATACTGTTAGGGCGCAACTGAGTAATCTAATGTTGGTCCGGTTTTGGTTCTAGTGAACGTTGGCATTGATACGTTGCGAATATGCACTCTCGGGGCATAATAGAACAATATAATTAGGTTTTACACTTTATTCGATTGAATGAGAAAAATCGTTTCCAAAGTTATCTTTGTTAGGGCGCAACTGAGTAAGCTAATGTTGTTCCGGTTTTGGTTCTTGTCAACATTGACATCGATACGTTGCAAATTTACACTCTCGGGGCATAATAGAACAATATAATTAGGTTTTACTCTTTGTTCGATTGAATGAGAAAAATCTGCTTCCAAAGATATCTTTGTTAGGGCGCAATGAGTAATCTAATGTTAGTCCGGTTTTGGTTCTAGTGAACGTTGGCATTGATACGTTGCGAATATGCACTCTCGGGCATAATAGAACAATATAATTAGGTTTTACTCTTTGTTCGATTGAATGAGGAAAAATCTGTTTCCAAAGTTATCTTGTTAGGCGCAACCGAGTAGTCTAATGTTGGTCGGTTTTGGTTCTTGTGAAGGCGGCATGGATACGTTGCGAATATACACTCTCGGGGCATAATAGAACAATATAATTAGGTTTTACTCTTTGTTCGATTGAATGAGAGAAATCTGCTTCCAAAGATATCTTGTTAGGCGCAACGAGTAGTCTAATGTTGGTCTGGTTTTGGTTCTTGAGAACGTTGGCATGGATACGTTGCGAATATACACTCTCGGGACATAATAGAACAATATAATTAGGTTTTACTCTTTGTTCGATTGAATGAGAAAAAGTACTGCTTCCAAAGATATACTGTTAGTGCGCCACTGAGTAATCTTATGTTGGTCCGGCTTTAGTTCTTGTGAACGTTCGCACGGATAGGTTGCGAATATACACTCTCGGGCATAATAGAACAATATAATTAGGTTTTACACTTTATTCGATTGAATGAGAAAAAGTACTGTTTCCAAAGTTATACTGTTATGGCGCAACTGAGTAAGCTAATGTTGTACCGGTTTTGGTTCTTGTCAACATTGACATTGATACGTTGCAAATTTACACTCTCGGGGCATAATAGAACAATATAATTAGGTTTTACTCTTTGTTCGATTGAATGAGAAAAAGTACTGCTTCCAAAGATATACTGTTAGGGCGCAACTGAGTAATCTAATGTTAGTCCGGTTTTGGTTCTAGTGAACGTTGGCATTGATACGTTGCGAATATGCACTCTCGGGGCATAATAGAACAATATAATTAGGTTTTACTCTTTCTTCGATTGAATGAGAAAAAGTACTGCTTCCAAAGATACACTGTTAGGGCGCAACTGAGTAGCCTAACGTTGGTCCGGTTTTGGTTCTTGTGAACGTTGGCATGGATACGTTGCGAATATACACTCTCGGGGCATAATAGAACAATATAATTAGGTTTTACTCTTTGTTCGATTGAATGAGAAAAATCTTGCTTCCAAAGATATCTTTGTTAGGCGCAACTGAGTAATCTAATGTTGGTCCGGTTTTGGTTCTTGTGAACGTTGGCATGGATACGTTGCGAATATACATTCTCGGGACATAATAGAACAATATAATTAGGTTTTACTCTTTCTTCGATTGAATGAGAAAAAGTCGCTTCCAAAGATACCTTGTTAGGGCGCAATCGAGTAGCCTAATGTTGGTCGGTTTTGGTTCTTGTGAACGTTGGCATGGATACGTTGCGAATATACACTCTCGGGGCATAATAGAACAATATAATTAGGTTTTACTCTTTGTTCGATTGAATGAGAAAAATACTGTTTCCCAAGATATACCGTTAGGGCGCAACTGAGTCATCTAATGTTGGTCCGGTTTTGGTTCTTGTGAACGTTGGCATGGATACGTTGCGAATATACACTCTCGGGACATAATAGAACAATATAATTAGATTTTACTCTTTGTTAGATTGATTGAGAAAAAGTACTGCTTCCAAAGATATACTGTTAGGGCGCAACTGAGTAGCCTAATGTTGGTCCGGTTTTGGTTCTTGTTAACATTGGCATGGAAACGTTGCGAATATACACTCTAGGGGCATAATAGAACAATATAATTAGGTTTTACTCTTTGTTCGATAGAATGAGAAAAAGTACTGCTTCCCAAGATATACTGTTAGGGCGCAACTGAGTAGTCTAATGTTGGTCCGGTTTTGGTTCTTGTGAACGTTGGCATGGATACGTTGCGAATATACACTCTCGGGGCATAATAGAACAATATAATTAGGTTTTACTCTTTGTTCGATTTAATGAGAAAAAGTACTGTTTCCCATGATATACTTGTTAAGGCGCAATTGAGTAGTCTAATGTTAGTCGGTTTTGGTTCTTGTGAACGGTGGCATGGATACGATGCGAATATACACTCTCGGGCATAATAGAACAATATAATTTGGTTTTACTCTTTGTTCGATTGAATGAGAAAAATACGCTTCCAAAGATATCCGTTAGGCGCAATCGAGTAATCTAATGTTGGTCCGGTTTTGGTTCTTGTGAATGTTGGCATTGATACGTTGCGAATATACACTCTCGGGGCATAATAGAACAATATAATTAGGTTTTACACTTTATTCGATTGAATGAGAAAAAGTACTGTTTCCAAAGTTATACTGTTATGGCGCAACTGAGTAAGCTAATGTTGTACCGGTTTTGGTTCTTGTCAACATTGACATCGATACGTTGCAAATTTACACTCTCGGGGCATAATAGAACAATATAATTAGGTTTTACTCTTTGTTCGATTGAATGAGAAAAAGTACTGCTTCCAAAGATATCTTGTTAGGCGCAATGAGTAATCTAATGTTAGTCGGTTTGGTTCTAGTGAACGTTGGCATTGATACGTTGCGAATATACACTCTCGGGCATAATAGAACAATATAATTAGGTTTTACACTTTGTTCGATTGAATGAGAAAAAGTACTGTTTCCAAAGTTATACTGTTAGGGCGCAACTGAGTTGTCTAATGTTGGTCCGGTTTTGGTTCTTGTGAAGGCCGGCATGGATACGTTGCGAATATACACTCTCGGGGCATAATAGAACAATATAATTAGGTTTTACTCTTTGTTCGATTGAATGAGAGAAAGTACTGCTTCCAAAGATATACTGTTAGGGCGCAACTGAGTAGTCTAATGTTGGTCCGGTTTTGGTTCTTGAGAACGTTGGCATGGATACGTTGCGAATATACACTCTCGGGACATAATAGAACAATATAATTAGGTTTTACTCTTTGTTCGATTGAATGAGAAAAATCTTGCTTCCAAAGATATCGTTGTTAGGCGCCACCGAGTAGTCTATTGTTGGTCCTGTTTTTGTTCTTGTGAACGTTGGCATGGATACGTTGCGAATATACACTCTCGGGGCATAATAGAACAATATAATTAGGTTTTACTCTTTATTCGATTGAATGAGAAAAAGTACTGTTTCCAAAGTTATACTGTTATGGCGCAACTGAGTAAGCTAATGTTGTACCGGTTTTGGTTCTTGTCAACATTGACATTGATACGTTGCAAATTTACACTCTCGGGGCATAATAGAACAATATAATTAGGTTTTACTCTTTGTTCGATTGAATGAGAAAAAGTACTGCTTCCAAAGATATACTGTTAGGGCGCAACTGAGTAATCTAATGTTAGTCCGGTTTTCGTTCTAGTGAACGTTGGCATTGATACGTTGCGAATATGCACTCTCGGGGCATAATAAAACAATATAATTAGGTTTTACTCTTTGTTCGATTGAATGAGAAAAAGTACGTCTCCAAAGATACATCGTTAGGGCGCAACCGAGTAGTCTAAGGTTGGTCCGGCTTTGCTGCTTGTGAAGGTAGGCATGGATACGTTGCGAATATACACTCTCGGGGCATAATAGAACAATATAATTAGGTTTTACTCTTTGTTCGATTGAATAAGAGAAAGTACTGCTTCCAAAGATATACTGTTAGGGCGCAACTGAGTAGTCTAATGTTGGTCCGGTTTTGGTTCTTGTGAACGTTGGCATGGATACGTTGCGAATATACATTCTCGGACATAATAGAACAATATAATTAGGTTTTACTCTTTCTTCGATTGAATGAGAAAAAGTACGCTTCCAAAGATACATCGTTAGGGCGCAACCGAGTAGCCTAATGTTGGTCGGTTTTGGTTCTTGTGAACGTTGGCATGGATACGTTGCGAATATACACTCTCGGGGCGTAATAGAACAATATAATTAGGTTTTACTCTTTGTTCGATTGAATGAGAAAAAGTACTGTTTCCAAAGTTATACTGTTAGGGCGCAACTGAGTAGTCTAAAGTTGGTCCGGTTTTGGTTCTTGTGAACGTTGGCATGGATACGTTGCGAATATACACTCTCGGGACATAATAGAACAATATAATTAGATTTTACTCTTTGTTAGATTGATTGAGAAAAAGTACTGCTTCCAAAGATATACTATTAGGGCGCAACTGAGTAGCCTAATGTTGGTCCGGTTTTGCTTCTTGTTAACATTGGCATGGAAACGTTGCGAATATACACTCTAGGGGCATAATAGAACAATATAATTAGGTTTTACTCTTTGTTCGATAGAATGAGAAAAGTACTGTCTCCCAAGATATACTGTTAGGGCGCCACTGAGTAGTCTAATGTTGGTCCGGTTTTGGTTCTTGTGAACGTTGGCATGGATACGTTGCGAATATACACTCTCGGGGCATAATAGAAAATTATAATTAAGTTTTACTCTTTGTTCGATTTAATGAGAAAAAGTACTGTTTCCAAAGATATACTGTTAAGGCGCAACTGAGTAGTCTAATGTTGGTCCGGTTTTGGTTCTTGTGAACGTTGGCATGGATACGTTGCGAATATACACTCTCGGGGCATAATAGAACAATATAATTTGGTTTTACTCTTTGTTCGATTGAATGAGATAAAGTACTGCTTCCAAAGATATACTGTTAGGGCGCAACTGAGTAATCTAATGTTGGTCCGGTTTTGGTTCTTGTGAACGATGGCATTGATACGTTGCGAATATGCACTCTCGGGGCATAATAGAACAATATAATTAGGTTTTACTCTTTGTTCGATTGAATGAGAAAAAGTACTGCTTCCAAAGATATACTGTTAGGGCGCAACTGAGTAATCTAATGTTGGTCCGGTTTTGGTTCTTGTGAACGTTGGCTTTGATACGTTGCGAATATGCACTCTCGGGGCATAATAGAACAATATAATTAGGTTTTACTCTTTGTTCGATTGAATGAGAAAAAGTACTGCTTCCAAAGTTATACTGTTAGGGCGCAACTTAGTAGTCTAATGTTGGTCCGGTTTTGGTTCTTGTGAAGGTCGGCATGGATACGTTGCGAATATACATTCTCGGGGCATAATAGAACAATATAATTAGGTTTTACTCTTTGTTCGATTGAATGAGAGAAAATCGCTTCCAAAGATATACTGTTTGGGCGCAACTAAGTAGTCTAATGTTGGTCCGGTTTTGGTTCTTTTGAACGTTGGCATGGATACGTTGCGAATATACACTCTCGGGACATAATAGAACAATATAATTAGGTGTTAAGGATTTTGTGTTGGCAAGTTTCGTGAATTGAGTCGGAGTCTTGAAGGCGTCAGGAGCACATTTGAACAAAGAAGATGCAAAGACATTACAAGACTCCGGTGAATCTCGGCACCTCGGGTATGATTCTAAGAACATTTATGGTGATTTTAGACTAAGATATAGTAGTTAGAGGACTTGGATTGAATTCTATTTGACAAAAATCAAAGCTGGAAAAATTTGGTCAAGATCCGGATCTCAAAGGTGACATCCGGATCTAAAAGGTGAGATCGGGATCTGAGAGGTGAGATCGGGATCCCGTAAGCCTGTCCTCTGCGCAACTTTAAGTGTGATCCGGATCTGGATTGAGATCCGGATCCCGTACCTTGCAGTTTCAGGATGAATTAAGGTGGACCGGATCTAAGAGGTGGGATCCGGATCCCGAAGCTCTATATTTGATGTTGCGCAAGCCAGGACCGGATCTCATGGCTTAGGACCGGACCCGTGAAAAATATTTTTCAATGACGAAAGGACCGGTTGAGGTGAGTCAGGACCTTGGTCAAGTGGAAATATTTCTAGATTTGGTTGTTACAATCCTAATCTATCTCTAAGTCTTCTAATACTATATAAAGACCATGGGGGGTTCATAATTCAATATGCTTACATTATAAACTTTATTGAAAACCCTAGAGGCTTGTAGGTAGCCGTTTTTCTCATCTTCTACATCAAGCTTCTCCCAAATTGATTCTCGGTGCCCTAATTCTTAATGTTTTTCTAGAATCAATTTGAGAATTGCTTAGAGATTATTCCCATAGATCTTTAATGAGAATCTAAGCAATAAATCACCATCGATCGTATTGTTCTTGCTCCGGACGGAGTGTGCTCGTGGATTCGAGTGGGCGTCGTGGATTCGGCGTGTTCGAGGCTTCGTGGATTCGAAGTGCGTGCGTTCGTGGACTCGGACGTGAGGGCGTGGACAACCCGAAGGAGGATTGCGCGGAGATCCATAGGAGAGTTAGAGAGGTCGAGTCCGTGGAGTTCGGTATCACCTTGTAATCTTTTCTCTTATTGATTGTTTATTCGCGTGTTGGTCCCGTGGGTTTTTTACTCCGAGTTGGAGTTTTCCCATGTAAATCTCGGTGTGCTTTTTAATTTCCGCATTTACCTTTTTAAAGCATCGAGAATTGTGGTTTTTGGCCGATACACCTATTCACCCTCTAGGTGTTGTTTGATACAATCTAGATAGATCCTTGGGGCTTCCCCGTAACTAACATTTGGTATCAGAGCAGGATCTAGATCTATTGTTATCTAATGGCCGAAGGCGGAAACATTAATCGACCACCACTCTTCGACGGCACAAATTATGCCTATTGGAAAGTTCGCATGAGAGCTTTTCTAATAGCGATCGATGAGCGGGTGTGGCAAGCGATTGAGTTCGGGTGGAAACATCCAACCGAAAAGGTTGATAATGTTGATACGCCGAAACCACGAAACAAGTGGACGAAAGATGAAAACGAGTCATCTTCGTTTAACGGCAAGGGCATAAACGCTTTATTTAATGCCTTGTCGCAAACGGAGTTTACTCGCGTTTCGGCTTGTAACACCGCAAAGGAAATTTGGGATACTCTACAAATTACACATGAGGGTACAAGTCTAGTAAAAATTCAAAAGCTCCAGATGTTGCCTAGTCAATTTGATTCTATTCGAATGGAGGAGCATGAATCGTTTACCGATTATTATACTAGACTTCAAGACATTATCAATACATGTGCTAATTTGGGAGAGAAAATCCCGGAGTCGAAAGTAATTAGAAAAATTCTTCGAACTCTTCCGGAACGCTTTCGGGCAAAGGTTGCCGCGATCGAAACGGTCAAATATCCGGACGAGATGAAAGTCGAAGAGTTAGTAGGCGCTTTACAAACGTATGAGATGACTTTTCCTACTAATCAATCTTCTTTCAAGTCTTTGTCTAAAAGTACAGGAATTGCACTTAAATCGACGAAGGAGGAAGATGAGGACTCGGATTCCGACGATGATCTATCGCTCGCAAATTTTGAACATCAATTGGCGCTCCTCACGAAGAAGTTTCGCAGGAACTTCCGAAAGAAGAACGATGCTTCATCTTCGAAGCAAAAATTATTTTCTAAATCTTCTTCATCTTCTAAATATAAAGATAAAAAATTTGCAAAGTCTTCGAAAGAAAAGAATGAATGGGAGATTCAATGCTATAAATGCAAAGGCTATGGTCATATAGCACCGGATTGTCCTTCAAAGAAGACATATAAACAAAAGGCTTTGCAAGCAAAAACGTGGGATGATTCTACTTCAAGTGAATCATCGCCAAGTGATGAAGAAAAAGATCATCTTGCTTTTATTTCTAAGTCTTCTTTGCCTTCCTCTAATATTGCTTGTTTATCATCTATTGTTTCTAACACAAGTGTTTCTCCTTCCTTGCATGGGTCTTCGAGCGACAATGGAGAAAGCGAGGAGGAGTCTAACGATGAAGATTTGGAGGAGGCATACAATCAACTTCTTATCGAATCGAAAAAGATGGCGAAATTGAATAAGAAGTTGAGGAGCCGTTTGTTGGAACTTGAAGAGAAGTACAAAAATTTGAAAACAATGACGAAAGCTCTCGAAGAGGAAAAGGAATCAATTATGAAAAATAATTCGGACCTCCAAAAGAAGGTAGATGAATCGGAATTAATGATCAAATCATCTAAAGACAAGATTGGATTCTTGGAGCAACAATTTAAGGAAACTTTTACATCCAATCAAGTGTTAACCAAGCAAGTTTATCAACTCAAATCCGATCTTCAACAATTTTCTTCGGGTCGAAGAAGTTGGATAGTATGCTTGGGTTAGGTCAAACGAACAAGTTGGGCCTCGGATATGAACGGACATACGTTGAGAGGAACCAAACGTCAACTTCTAAAGTCTCAACTACATTGAAGGAAAAGGTGTGTCACCGATGTGGCATCAAAGGACACATCAAAAGGAGTTGCCCGAACAAGACAAAGAAGAATAAATCGGTACTCCCTACTACTCGGCCTCCCCCTCGGAATCAAAAGAATAATAATTTGGGTCGAGTATCTCAACCAAACCGGATTTCTAGGCGAAAGTCACAAGCGGTTTGGGTTTCAAAGCCTCAACGACAACATCAACCGAAGCTTCAAGCAATGAAAAGACCAACGGTGGATCAAAAGTCAAAACATAACGTCGACAAGCCAAGACAACCAAAGATCCGACAAGTTTGGATCCGGAAAGGTGATATCTTTCTTTGCTCCTCGTCTTAGTTTATTTTTATTTATATAATGCTTTGATTGATGCATATTGCATACTATATTTTCATTGCATTACATCTTTTTGACGAGGTTCATTGTTTAAAATTTTGTTTTGAAATTTTTTTTTAGGAGAGGTATTTGGGAATTTTTAATTTGATTGAAAATTTACTTGAGAAAGGAGATGATTGAAAATCATAAAGTTAGAGAGATTAAAGGTTTTTTAAAGAGCCTTAAACGGTATTTAAAGTCAATTCAAATTGAATTAAATTCATATTAATTATCGATTTTACTCCACTTTTTATTATTTTGACGATAATTTAATATGTGATTTCTTCTTACATACATTCATCAAAATTTTGAAATTAATTTTAATCTCTTGGTAATTGATTCATCTTGATAGTGAATGTTGAATATAATTGATGGATATTTGCTAATCGACTAAAGTTCGTCAAAATTATTTTCAAATGTGAGATTGTCTAATTTAGGGGAGTTTGAATATTAAAAAAAAGGAGAAACTCCTATGATTAAAAAGATGTGGAAAGAGTTACATCCTAAAAAGGAGTGTGAAAACTACCACCACATGTAGGAAAGAGCTACCACCCCGGTCGTCCGGTATGTGTGTGAAGCTACCACATGAGAAATTATGTGATTAACCGAAAAATGTTGAAAAATATATATGAATATTTTAGTATTGTCGGCGATATACGGTGGTAGTATGAAAAAGATGCTCAAAGAGCCATCCCGGTGTTTATTGGTTAAATCTCTATTTTGAACGGTTGCGACAAATTGGTGTCAATTTTGCTAAATTTCTAAAAATTATTTTTCATCAATTTGCATCTTGATGACTTTAAAACATTAGATTATTTTTAATATCAAATTTTGATGTTTTGATGTCTTTTGAAATTACTTAATATTTTATCTTCATCATAATGATTTTTGGGGTACAATCTTTAACTTTTATGAAATTAACTTAATTTGGAAGGATTTTTGAGAAAACAAGGCAAAATTTTTTTGATGAGGAGGACACGGAGTGATTTTACCTTTTTGAGCTTTATTATGAAATTAACTTTGTCTAGTGTGCTTAATTTTGGTATCTAGATTTGTAACTATGTCATGACTACTTTCTTTTTGCTCGTTTGTTTTTCTCTCTATTTGTATTTCTTTTTGGCAATTTTTGACAAAAAGGGGGAGAATGAAGAACAAGGTATAGAGGGAGAAGATATTTGGTATTTGATGCATACACGAAGGGGGAGGTATGATGAGATTAAGGAGGGAGAATGAGATGTGATCATGAAAAAGGGGGAGAAATGAACAAAGGGGGAGAGATTGTTATTTTCATATATTTTTTTTCTACTGACTTTGTTTGTGAACTTTGTTCGTAGAGAAAGTAATCTAATTGCAGATCATTGAAGACTTCAAGACTCCTTGTGTCTAAGTCATAGAGTTTGTTTTAGGAGTTTTGTTGTAATTTTGAGTTTCAAAATTGTATTTGGATTACACGCGAGAAGTTTAGTGTTTTGGTGATGACATTGAACTTCGTTTTTCTTTTATGATGTAATTTTAGTGAGCTTTTGTGTTTTGTCACGAAATTGCCAACGGGGGAGATTGTTAAGGATTTTGTGTTGGCAAGTTTCGTGAATTGAGTCGAGTCTTGAAGGCGTCAGGAGCACATTTGAACAAAGAAGATGCAAACAGACATTACAAGACTCAGCGGTGAATCTCGGCACCTCAGGTATGATTCTAAGAACATTTATGGTGATTTTAGACTAAGATATAGTAGTTAGAGGACTTGGATTGAATTCTATTTGACAAAAATCAAAGTGGAAAAATTTGGTCAAGATCCGGATCTCAAAGGTGACATCCGGATCTAAAAGGTGAGATCGGGATCGAGAGGTGAGATCGGATCCCGTAAGCTCGTCCTCTCGCGCAACTTTAAGTGTGATCCGGATGGATTGAGATCCGGATCCCATACCTTGCAGTTTCAGGATGAATTAAGGTGGACCGGATCTAAGAGGTGGGATCCGGATCCCGAAGCTCTATATTTGATGTTGCGCAAGCCAGGACCGGATCTCATGGCTTAGGACCGGACCTGAAAAATATTTTTCAATGACGAAAGGCGAGACCTGCTGAGTGGGCCGAGTCCGGACCTTGGTCATGGGAAATATTTCCAGATTTGGTTGTTACAATCCTAATCTATCTCTAAGTCTTCTAATACTATATAAAGACCATGGGGGGTTCATAATTCAATATGCTTACATTATAAACTTTATTGAAAACCCTAGAGGCTTGTAGGTAACCGTTTTTCTCATCTTCTACATCAAGCTTCTCCCAAATTGATTCTCGGTGCCCTAATTCTTAATGTTTTTCTAGAATCAATTTGAGAATTGCTTAGAGATTATTCCCATAGATCTTTAATGAGAATCTAAGCAATAAATCACCATCGATCGTATTGTTCTTGCTCGGACGGAGTGTGCTCGTGGATTCGAGTGGGCGTCGTGGATTCGGCGTGTTCGAGGCTTCGTGGATTCGAAGTGCGTGCGTTCGTGGACTCGGACGTGAGGCGTGGACAACCCGAAGGAGGATTGCGCGGAGATCCATAGGAGAGTTAGAGAGGTCGAGTCCGTGGAGTTCGGTATCACCTTGTAATCTTTTCTCTTATTGATTGTTTATTCGCGTGTTGGTCCCGTGGGTTTTTTACTCCGAGTTGGAGTTTTCCCATGTAAATCTCGGTGTGCTTTTTAATTTCCGCATTTACCTTTTTAAAGCATCGAGAATTGTGGTTTTTGGCCGATACACCTATTCACCCCCCTCTAGGTGTTGTTTGATACAATCTAGATAGATCCTTGGGGCTTCCCCGTAACTCACATTAGGTTTTACTCTTTGTTCGATTGAATGAGAAAAAGTACTGCTTCCAAAGATATACTATTAGGGCGCAACTGAGTAGTCTAATGTTAGTCCGGTTTTGGTTCTTGTTAACGTTGGCATGGATACGTTGCGAATATACACTCTCGGGACATAATAGAACAATATAATTAGGTTTTACTCTTTGTTCGATTGAATGAGAAAAAGTACTGTTTCCAAAGATATACTGTTAGGGCGCAACTGAGTAGCCTAATGTTGGTCCGGTTTTGGTTCTTGTGAACGTTGGCATGGATACGTTGCGAATATACACTCTCGGGGCATAATAGAACAATATAATTAGGTTTTACTCTTTGTTCGATTGAATGAGAAAAATCGTTTCCCAAGATATACTTTTAGGGCGCAAGTGAGTAGTCTAATGTTGGTCCGGTTTTGGTTCTTGTGAACGTTGGCATGGATACGTTGCGAATATACACACTAGGGGCATTATCGAACAATATAATTAGGTTTTACTCTTAGTTCGATAGAATGAGAAAAAGTACTGCTTCCAAAGATATACTGTTAGGGCGCAACTGAGTAGCCTAATGTTGGTCCGGTTTTGGTTCTTGTGAACGTTGGCATGGATACGTTGCGATTATACACTCTCGGGGCATAATAGAACAATAAAATTATGTTTTACTCTTTGTTAGATTGAATGAGAAAAAGTACTGTTTCTAAAGTTATACTGTTAGGGCGCAACTGAGTAGTCTAAAGTTGTTCCGGTTTTGGTTCTTGTGAAGGTCGGCATGGATACGTTGCGAATATACATTCTCGGGGCATAATAGAACAATATAATTAGGTTTTACTCTTTGTTCGATTGAATGAGAGAAAGTACTGCTTCCAAAGATATACTGTTAGGGCGCAACTGAGTAGTCTAATGTTGGTCCGGTTTTGGTTCTTGAGAACGTTGGCATGGATACGTTACGAATATACACTCTCGGGACATAATAGAACAATATAATTAGGTTTTACTCTTTGTTCGATTGAATGAGAAAAAGTACTGCTTCCCAAGATATACTGTTAGGGCGCCACTGAGTAGTCTATTGTTGGTCCGGTTTTTGTTCTTGTGAACGTTCGCACGGATAGGTTGCGAATATACACTCTCGGGGCATAATAGAACAATATAATTAGGTTTCACACTTTATTCGATTGAATGAGAAAAAGTACTGTTTCCAAAGTTATACTGTTATGGCGCAACTGAGTAAGCTAATGTTGTACCGGTTTTGGTTCTTGTCAACATTGACATCGATACGTTGCAAATTTACACTCTCGGGGCATAATAGAACAATATA
Organism: Aechmea fasciata; assembly: GCA_025177825.1. Taxonomy (NCBI): domain Eukaryota; kingdom Viridiplantae; phylum Streptophyta; class Magnoliopsida; order Poales; family Bromeliaceae; genus Aechmea; species Aechmea fasciata. Next base: position 1,137,186 of record CM045938.1, read on the forward strand.
ATTAGGTTTTACTCTTTGTTCGATTGAATGAGAAAAAGTACTGCTTCCAAAGATATACTGTTAGTTAAATCGAGTAGTCTAATGTTAGTCCGGTTTTGGTTCTTGTGAACGTTGGCATGGATACGTTGCGAATATACACTCTCGGGGCGTAATAGAACAATATAATTAGGTTTTACTCTTTGTTCGATTGAATGAGAAAAAGTACTGTTTCCAAAGTTATACTGTTAGGGCGCAACTGAGTAGTCTAATGTTGGTCCGGTTTTGGTTCTTGTGAAGGCCGGCATGGATACGTTGCGAATATACACTCTCGGGGCATAATAGAACAATATAATTAGGTTTTACTCTTTGTTCGATTGAATGAGAAAAAGTACTGCTTCCAAAGATATACTGTTAGGGCGCAACTGAGTAATCTAATGTTGGTCCGGTTTTGGTTCTTGTGAACGTTGGCATGGATACGTTGCGAATATACACTCGCCGGACTTAATAGAACAATATAATTAGGTTTTACTCTTTGTTCGATTGAGTGAGAAAAAGTACTGCTTCCAAAGATATACTGTTAGGGCGCAACTGAGTAGTCTAATGTTGGTCCGGTTTTGGTTCTTGTGAACGTTGGCATGGATACGTTGCGAATATACACTTTATGAACATAATAGAACAAATAATTATGTTTTACTCTTTGTTCGATTGAATGAGAAAAAGTACTGCTTCCAAAGATATACTGTTAGGGCGCAACTGAGTAATCTAATGTTGGTCCGGTTTTGGTTCTTGTGAACGTTGGCATGGATACGTTGCGAATATACACTTTATGAACATAATAGAACAAATAATTAGGTTTTACTCTTTCTTCGATTGAATGAGAAAAAGTACTGCTTCAAAAGATACACTGTTAGGGCGCAACTGGGTAGCCTAATGTTGGTCCGGTTTTGGTTCTTGTGAACGTTGGCATGGATACGTTGCGAATATACACTCTCGGGGCATAATAGAACAATATAATTAGGTTTTACTCTTTGTTCGATTGAATGAGAAAAAGTACTGTTTCCCAAGATATACTGTTAGGGCGCAACTGAGTAGTCTAATGTTGGTCCGGTTTTGGTTCTTGTGAACGTTGGCATGGATACGTTGCAAATATACACTCTCGGGACATAATAGAACAATATAATTAGATTTTACTCTTTGTTAGATTGATTGAGAAAAAGTACTGCTTCCAAAGATATACTGTTAGGGCGCAACTGAGTAGCCTAATGTTGGTCCGGTTTTGGTTCTTGTTAACGTTGGCATGGATACGTTGCGAATATACACTCTAGGGGCATAATAGAACAATATAATTAGGTTTTACTCTTTGTTCGATTGAATGAGAAAAAGTACGCTTCCCAAGATATCTTGTTAGGCGCAACCGAGTAGTCTAATGTTGGTCGGTTTTGGTTCTTGTGAACGTTGGCATGGATACGTTGCGAATATACACTCTCGGGCATAATAGAAAATTATAATTAAGTTTTACTCTTTGTTCGATTGAATGAGAAAAAGTACTGTTTCCAAAGATATACGGTTAAGGCGCAACTGAGTAGTCTAATGTTAGTCCGGTTTTGGTTCTTGTGAACGGTGGCATGGATACGATGCGAATATACACTCTCGGGGCATAATAGAACAATATAATTAGGTTTTACTCTTTGTTCGATTGAATGAGAAAAAGTACTGCTTCCAAAGATATACTGTTAGGGCGCAACTGAGTAATCTAATGTTGGTCCGGTTTTGGTTCTTGTGAACGATGGCATTGATACGTTGCGAATATGCACTCTCGGGGCATAATAGAACAATATAATTAGGTTTTAATCTTTGTTCGATTGAATGAGAAAAATACTGTTTCCCAAGATATACCGTTAGGCGCAATCGAGTAATCTAATGTCGGTCCGGTTTTGGTTCTTGTGAACGTTGGCTTTGATACGTTGCGAATATGCACTCTCGGGGCATAATAGAACAATATAATTAGGTTTTACTCTTTGTTCGATTGAATGAGGAAAGTACTGTTTCCAAAGTTATACTGCTAGGGCGCAACTTAGTAGTCTAATGTTGGTCCGGTTTTGGTTCTTGTGAAGGTCGGCATGGATACGTTGCGAATATACACTCTCGGGGCATAATAGAACAATATAATTAGGTTTTACTCTTTGTTCGATTGAATGAGAGAAAGTACTGCTTCCAAAGATATACTGTTTGGGCGCAACTAAGTAGTCTAATGTTGGTCCGGTTTTGGTTCTTTTGAACGTTGGCATGGATACGTTGCGAATATACACTCTCGGGACATAATAGAACAATATAATTAGGTTTTACTCTTTGTTCGATTGAGTGAGAAAAAGTACTGCTTCCAAAGATATACTATTAGGGCGCAACTGAGTAGTCTAATGTTGGTCCGGTTTTGGTTCTTGTTAACGTTGGCATGGATACGTTGCGAATATACACTCTCGGGACATAATAGAACAATATAATTAGGTTTTACTCTTTGTTCGATTGAATGAGAAAAAGTACTGTTTCCCAAGATATACTGTTAGGGCGCAACTGAGTAGTCTAATGTTGGTCCGGTTTTGGTTCTTGTGAACGTTGGCATGGATACGTTGCGAATATACACTCTCGGGGCATAATAGAACAATATAATTAGGTTTTACTCTTTGTTCGATTGAATGAGAAAAATCTTTCCCAAGATATACTGTTAGGGCGCAACTGAGTAGTCTAATGTTGGTCCGGTTTTGGTTCTTGTGAACGTTGGCATGGATACGTTGCGAATATACACTCTCGGGACATAATAGAACAATATAATTAGGTTTTACTCTTTGTTCGATTGAATGAGAAAAATCTTGCTTCCAAAGATATCTTTGTTAGGCGCCACCGAGTAGTCTATTGTTGGTCCGGTTTTGTTCTTGTGAACGTTCGCACGGATACGTTGCGAATATACACTCTCGGGCATAATAGAACAATATAATTAGGTTTTACTCTTTGTTCGATTGAATGAGAAAAAGTACTGCTTCCAAAGATATACTGTTAGGGCGCAACTGAGTAGTCTAATGTTGGTCCGGTTTTTGTTCTTGTTAACGTTGGCATGGATACGTTGCGAATATACACTCTCGGGGCATAATAGAACAATATAATTAGGTTTTACTCTTTGTTCGATTGAATGAGAAAAAGTACTGTTTCCAAAGTTATACTGTTAGGGCGCCACTGAGTAGTCTATTGTTGGTCCGGTTTTTGTTCTTGTGAACGTTCGCACGGATACGTTGCGAATATACACTCTCGGGGCATAATAGAACAATATAATTAGGTTTTACACTTTATTCGATTGACTGAGAAAAAGTACTGTTTCCAAAGTTATACTGTTGTGGCGCAACTGAGTAAGCTAATGTTCTACCGGTTTTGGTTCTTGTCAACATTGACATCGATACGTTGCAAATTTACACTCTCGGGGCATAATAGAAAAATATAATTAGGTTTTACTCTTTGTTCGATTGAATGAGAAAAAGTACTGCTTCCAAAGATATACTGTTAGGGCGCAACTGAGTAATCTAATGTTAGTCCGGTTTTGGTTCTTGTGAACGTTGGCATGGATACGTTGCGAATATACACTCTCGGGGCATAATAGAACAATATAATTAGGTTTTACTCTTTGTTCGATTGAATGAGGAAAAGTACTGTTTCCAAAGTTGTACTGTTAGGGCGCAACTGAGTAGTCTAATGTTGGTCCGGTTTTGGTTCTTGTGAAGGCCGGCATGGATACGTTGCGAATATACACTCTCGGGGCATAATAAAACAATATAATTAGGTTTTACTCTTTGTTCGATTGAATGAGAGAAAGTACTGCTTCCAAAGATATACTGTAAGGGCGCAACTGAGTAGTCTAATGTTGTTCCGGTTTTGTTTTTTGAGAACGTTGGCATGAATACGTTGCGAATATACACTCTCGGGACATAATAGAACAATATAATTAGGTTTTACTCTTTGTTCGATTGAATGAGAAAAAGTACTATTTCGAAAGATATACTGTTAGGGCGCAACTGAGTAATCTAATGTTGGTCCGGTTTTGGTTCTTGTGAACGTTGGCATGGATACGTTGCGAATATACACTCTCCGGACATAATAGAACAATATAATTAGGTTTTACTCTTTGTTCGATTGAGTGAGAAAAGTCTTGCTGCCAAAGATATACTGTTAGGGCGCAACTGAGTAGTCTAATGTTGGTCCGGTTTTGGTTCTTGTGAACGTTGGCATGGATACGTTGCGAATATACACTTTATGAACATAATAGAACAAATAATTATGTTTTACTCTTTGTTCGATTGAATGAGAAAAAGTACTGCTTCCAAAGATATAATGTTAGGGCGCAACTGAGTAATCTAATGTTCGTCCGGTTTTGGTTCTTGTGAACGTTGGCATGAATACGTTGCGAATATACATTCTCGGGACATAATAGAACAATATAATTAGGTTTTACTCTTTGTTAGATTGAATGAGAAAATGTACTGCTTCCAGAGATATACTGTTAGGGCGCAACTGAGTAGTCTAATGTTGGTCCGGTTTTGGTTCTTGTGAACGTTGGCATGGATACGTTGCGAATATACACTCTCGGGGCATAATAGAACAATATAATTAGGTTTTCCTCTTTGTTCGAAAGAATGAGAAAAATCGTTTCCCAAGATATACGTTAGGGCGCAACTGAGTAGTCTAATGTTGGTCCGGTTTTGGTTCTTGTGAACGTTGGCATGGATACGTTGCGAATATACACTCTCGGGACATAATAGAACAATATAATTAGATTTTACTCTTTGTTAGATTGAATGAGAAAAAGTACTGTTTCCAAAGTTATACTGTTAGGGCGCAACTGAGTAGTCTAATGTTGGTCCGGTTTTGGTTCTTGTGAACGTTGGCATGGATACGTTGCGAATATACACTCTAGGGGCGTAATAGAACAATATAATTAGGTTTTACTCTTTGTTCGATTGAATGAGAAAAAGTACTGTTTCCAAAGATATACTGTTAGGGCGCAACTAAGTAGTCTAATGTTGGTCCGGTTTTGGTTCTTTTGAACGTTGGCATGGATACGTTGCGAATATACACACTCGGGGCATAATAGAAAATTATAATTAAGTTTTACTCTTTGGTCGATTGAATGAGAAAAAGTACTGTTTCCAAAGATATACTGTTAAGGCGCAACTGAGTAGTCTAATGTTAGTCCGTTTTTTTTTCTTGTGAACGGTGGCATGGATACGTTGCGAATATACACTCTCGGGGCATAATAGAACAATATAATTAGGTTTTACTCTTTGTTCGATTGAATGAGAAAAAGTACTGCTTCCAAAGTTATACTCTATTAGGCGCAATCGAGTAGTCTAATGTTGGTCCGGTTTTGGTTCTTGTTAACGTTGGCATGGATACGTTGCGAATATACACTCTCGGGACATAATAGAACAATATAATTAGGTTTTACTCTTTGTTCGATTGAATGAGAAAAAGTACTGCTTCCAAAGATATACTGTTAGGGCGCCACTGAGTAGTCTATTGTTGGTCCGGTTTTTGTTCTTGTGAACGTTCGCACGGATAGGTTGCGAATATACACTCTCGGGGCATAATAGAACAATATAATTAGGTTTTACACTTTATTCGATTGAATGAGAAAAAGTACTGTTTCCAAAGTTATACTGTTATGGCGCAACTGAGTAAGCTAATGTTGTACCGGTTTTGGTTCTTGTCAACATTGACATCGATACGTTGCAAATTTACACTCTCGGGGCATAATAAAACAATATAATTAGGTTTTACTCTTTGTTGGATTCAATGAAAAGAAGTACTGCTTCCAAAGATATACTGTTAGGGCGCAACTGAGTAATCTAATGTTAGTCCGGTTTTGGTTCTAGTGAACGTTGGCATTGATACGTTGCGAATATGCACTCTCGGGGCATAATAGAACAATATAATTAGGTTTTACTCTTTGTTCGATTGAATGAGAAAAAGTACTGTTTCCAAAGTTATACTGTTAGGGCGCAACTGAGTAGTCTAATGTTGGTCCGGTTTTGGTTCTTGTGAAGGGCGGCATGGATACGTTGCGAATATACACTCTCGGGGCATAATAGAACAATATAATTAGGTTTTACTCTTTGTTCGATTGAATGAGAAAAAGTACTATTTCCAAAGATATACTGTTAGGGCGCAACTGAGTAATCTAATGTTGGTCCGGTTTTGGTTCTTGTGAACGTTGGCATGGATACGTTGCGAATATACACTCTCCGGACATAATAGAACAATATAATTAGGTTTTACTCTTTGTTCGATTGAGTGAGAAAAAGTACTACTTCCAAAGATATACTGTTAGGGCGCAACTGAGTAGTCTAATGTTGGTCCGGTTTTGGTTCTTGTGAACGTTGGCATGGATACGTTGCGAATATACACTTTATGAACATAATAGAACAAATAATTATGTTTTACTCTTTGTTCGATTGAATGAGAAAAAGTACTGCTTCCAAAGATATACTGTTAGGGCGCAACTGAGTAATCTAATGTTGGTCCGGTTTTGGTTCTTGTGAACGTTGGCATGGATACGTTGCGAATATACACTTTATGAACATAATAGAACAACTAAATATGTTTTACTCTTTGTTCGGATAAATGAGAAAAAGTATGCTTCAAAAGATACATCGTTAGGCGCAACCGGGTAGCCTAATGTTGATCCGGTTTTGGTTGTTGTGAACGTTGGCATGGATACGTTGCGAATATACACTCTCGGGGCATAATAGAACAATATAATTAGGTTTTACTCTTTGTTCGATTGAATGAGAAAAGTACTTTTTCCCAAGATATACTGTTAGGGCGCGGTGAGTAGTCTAATGTTGGTCCGGTTTTGGTTCTTGTGAACGTTGGCATGGATACGTTGCAAATATACACTCTCGGGACATAATAGAACAATATAATTAGATTTTACTCTTTGTTAGATTGATTGAGAAAAAGTACTGCTTCCAAAGATATACTGTTAGGGCGCAACTGAGTAGCCTAATGTTGGTCCGGTTTTGGTTCTTGTTAACGTTGGCATGGAAACGTTGCGAATATACACTCTCGGGGCATAATAGAACAATATAATTAGGTTTTACTCTTTGTTCGATTGAATGAGAAAAAGTCCTGCTTCCAAAGATATACTGTTAGGGCGCAACTGAGTAGTCTAATGTTGGTCCGGTTTTGGTTCTTGTGAACGTTGGCATGGATACGTTGCGAATATACACTCTCGGGGCATAATAGAAAAATATAATTAGGTTTTACTCTTTGTTCGATTGAATGAGAAAAAGTACTATTTCCAAAGATATACTGTTAGGGCGCAACTGAGTAGTCTAATGTTAGTCCGGTTTTGGTTCTTGTGAACGGTGGCATGGATACGATGCGAATATACACTCTCGGGGCATAATAGAACAATATAATTAGATTTTACTCTTTGTTAGATTGATTGAGAAAAAGTACTGCTTCCAAAGATATACTGTTAGGGCGCAACTGAGTAGCCTAATGTTGGTCCGGTTTTGGTTCTTGTTAACGTTGGCATGGAAACGTTGCGAATATACACTCTAGGGGCATAATAGAACAATATAATTAGGTTTTACTCTTTGTTCGATAGAAAGAGAAAAAGTACTGCTTCCCAAGATATACTGTTAGGGCGCAACTAAGTAGTCTAATGTTGGTCCGGTTTTGGTTCTTTTGAACGTTGGCATGGATACGTTGCGAATATACACTCTCGGGGCATAATAGAACAATATAATTAGGTTTTACTCTTTGGTCGATTGAATGAGAAAAAGTACTGTTTCCAAAGATATACTGTTAAGGCGCAACTGAGTAGTCTAATGTTAGTCCGGTTTTGGTTCTTGTGAACGGTGGCATGGATACGATGCGAATATACACTCTCGGGGCATAATAGAACAATATAATTAGGTTTTACTCTTTGTTCGATTGAATGAGAAAAAGTACTGCTTCCAAAGATATACTATTAGGGCGCAACTGAGTAGTCTAATGTTGGTCCGGTTTTGGTTCTTGTTAACGTTGGCATGGATACGTTGCGAATATACACTCTCGGGACATAATAGAACAATATAATTAGGTTTTACTCTTTGTTCGATTGAATGAGAAAAAGTACTGCTTCCAAAGATATACTGTTAGGGCGCCACTGAGTAGTCTATTGTTGGTTCGGTTTTTGTTCTTGTGAACGTTCGCACGGATACGTTGCGAATATACACTCTCGGGGCATAATAGAACAATATAATTAGGTTTTACACTTTATTCGATTGAATGAGAAAAATCTTCGTTTCCAAAGTTATACTGTTATGGCGCAACTGAGTAAGCTAATGTTGTACCGGTTTTGGTTCTTGTCAACATTGACATCGATACGTTGCAAATTTACACTCTCGGGGCATAATAGAACAATATAATTAGGTTTTACTCTTTGTTCGATTGAATGAGAAAAAGTACTGCTTCCAAAGATATACTGTTAGGGCGCAACTGAGTAATCTAATGTTGGTCCGGTTTTGGTTCTAGTGAACGTTGGCATTGATACGTTGCGAATATGCACTCTCGGGGCATAATAGAACAATATAATTAGGTTTTACTCTTTGTTCGATTGAATGAGGAAAAGTACTGTTTCCAAAGTTATACTGTTAGGGCGCAACTGAGTAGTCTAATGTTGGTCCGGTTTTGGTTCTTGTGAAGGTCGGCATGGATACGTTGCGAATATACACTCTCGGGGCATAATAGAACAATATAATTAGGTTTTACTCTTTGTTCGATTGAATGAGAAAAAGTACTATTTCCAAAGATATACTGTTAGGGCGCTACGGAGTAATCTAATGTTGGTCCGGTTTTGGTTCTTGTGAACGTTGGCATGGATACGTTGCGAATATACACTCTCGGGACATAATAGAACAATATAATTAGGTTTTACTCTTTGTTCGATTGAATGAGAAAAAGTACCGCTTCCAAAGATATCCGTTAGGCGCAACCGAGTAGTCTAATGTTGGTCGGTTTGGTTCTTGTGAACGTTGGCATGGATACGTTGCGAATATACACTTTATGAACATAATAGAACAAATAATTATGTTTTACTCTTTGTTCGATTGAATGAGAAAAAGTACTGCTTCCAAAGATATACTGTTAGGGCGCAACTGAGTAGTCTAATGTTGGTCCGGTTTTGGTTCTTGTGAACGTTGGCATGGATACGTTGCGAATATACACTTTATGAACATAATAGAACAAATAATTATGTTTTACTCTTTGTTCGATTGAATGAGAAAAAGTACTGCTTCCAAAGATATACTGTTAGGGCGCAACTGAGTAGCCTAATGTTGGTCCGGTTTTGGTTCTTGTGAACGTTGGCATGGATACGTTGCGAATATACACTCTCGGGGCGTAATAGAACAATATAATTAGGTCTTACTCTTTGTTCGATTGAATGAGAAAAAGTCTTGTTTCCCAAGATATACCGTTAGTGGCGCAATGAGTAGTCTAATGTTGGTCCGGTTTTGGTTCTTGTGAACGTTGGCATGGATACGTTGCAAATATACACTCTCGGGACATAATAGAACAATATAATTAGATTTTACTCTTTGTTAGATTGATTGAGAATAAGTCTTTCCAAAGATATACCGTTAGGCGCAACCGAGTAGCCTAATGTTGGTCCGGTTTTGGTTCTTGTTAACGTTGGCATGGAAACGTTGGGAATATACACTCTAGGGGCATAATAGAACAATATAATTAGGTTTTACTCTTTGTTCGATAGAATGAGAAAAAGTACTGCTTCCCAAGATATACTGTTAGGGCGCAACTGAGTAGTCTAATGTTGGTCCGGTTTTGGTTCTTGTGAAAGTTGGCATGGATACGTTGCGAATATACACTCTCGGGGCATAATAGAAAATTATAATTAAGTTTTACTCTTTGTTCGATTGAATGAGAAAAAGTACTGTTTCCAAAGATATACTGTTAAGGCGCAACTGAGTAGTCTAATGTTAGTCCTGGTTTGGTTCTTGTGAACGGTGGCATGGATACGATGCGAATATACACTCTCGGGCATAATAGAACAATATAATTAGGTTTTACTCTTTGTTCGATTGAATGAGAAAAAGTCTTTCCAAAGATATACCGTTAGGGCGCAACGAGTAATCTAATGTTGGTCGGTTTTGGTTCTTGTGAACGATGGCATTGATACGTTGCGAATATGCACTCTCGGGCATAATAGAACAATATAATTAGGTTTTACTCTTTGTTCGATTGAATGAGAAAAATCGCTTCCAAAGATATACCGTTAGGGCGCAACCGAGTAATCTAATGTCGGTCCGGTTTGGTTCTTGTGAACGTTGGCTTTGATACGTTGCGAATATACACTCTCGGGGCATAATAGAACAATATAATTGGGTTTTACTCTTTGTTCGATTGAATGAGAAAGTACTGTTTCCAAAGTTATACATCGCTAGGCGCAACTGAGTAGTCTAATGTTGGTCCGGTTTTGGTTCTTGTGAAGGTCGGCATGGATACGTTGCGAATATACACTCTCGGGGCATAATAGAACAATATAATTAGGTTTTACTCTTTGTTCGATTGAATGAGAGAAAGTACTGCTTCCAAAGATATACTGTTTGGGCGCAACTAAGTAGTCTAATGTTGGTCCGGTTTTGGTTCTTTTGAACGTTGGCATGGATACGTTGCGAATATACACTCTCGGGACATAATAGAACAATATAATTAGGTTTTACTCTTTGTTCGATTGAATGAGAAAAAGTACTGCTTCCAAAGATATACTATTAGGGCGCAACTGAGTAGTCTAATGTTGGTCCGGTTTTGGTTCTTGTTAACGTTGGCATGGATACGTTGCGAATATACACTCTCGGGGCATAATAGAACAATATAATTAGGTTTTACTCTTTGTTCGATTGAATGAGAAAAAGTACTGTTTCCCAAGATATACTGTTAGGGCGCAACTGAGTAGCCTAATGTTGGTCCGGTTTTGGTTCTTGTGAACGTTGGCATGGATACGTTGCGAATATACACACTCGGGCATAATAGAACAATATAATTAGGTTTTACTCTTTGTTCGATTGAATGAGAAAAAGTACTGTTTCCAAAGATATACTGTTAGGGCGCAACTGAGTAGTCTAATGTTGGTCCGGTTTTGGTTCTTGTGAACGTTGGCATGGATACGTTGCGAATATACACTCTCGGGACATAATAGAACAATATAATTAGATTTTACTCTTTGTTAGATTGATTGAGAAAAAGTACTGCTTCCAAAGATATACTGTTGGGGCGCAACTGAGTAGCCTAATGTTGGTCCGGTTTTGGTTCTTGTGAACGTTGGCATCGATACGTTGCGAATATACACTCTCGGGGCATAATAGAACAATATAATTAGGTTTTACTCTTTGTTCGATAGAAAGAGAAAAATCGCTTCCCAAGATATCTTTGTTAGGCGCAACCGAGTAGTCTAATGTTGGTCCGGTTTTGGTTCTTGTGAACGTTGGCATGGATACGTTGCGAATATACACTCTCGGGGCATAATAGAAAATTATAATTAAGTTTTACTCTTTGGTCGATTGAATGAGAAAAAGTACTGTTTCCAAAGATATACTGTTAAGGCGCAACTGAGTAGTCTAATGTTAGTCCGGTTTTGGTTCTTGTGAACGGTGGCATGGATACGATGCGAATATACACTCTCGGGGCATAATAGAACAATATAATTAGGTTTTACTCTTTGTTCGATTGAATGAGAAAAAGTACTGCTTCCAAAGATATACTGTTAGGGCGCAACTGAGTAATCTAATGTTGGTCCGATTTTGGTTCTTGTGAACGTTGGCATGGATACGTTGCGAATATGCACTCTCGGGGCATAATAGAACAATATAATTAGGTTTTACTCTTTGTTCGATTGATTGAGGAAAGTACTGTTTCCAAAGTTAAACTGTTAGGGCGCAACCGAGGAGTCTTATGTTGGTCCGGTTTTGGTTCTTGTGAAGTTCGGCATGGATAAGTTGCGAATATACACTCTCGGGGCATAATAGAACAATATAATTAGGTTTTCTCTTTGTTCGATTGAATGAGAGAATGTACTACTTCCAAAGATATACTGTTTGGGCGCACTAAGTAGTCTAATGTTGGTCCGGTTTTGGTTCTTTTGAACGTTGGCATGGATACGTTGCGAATATACACTCTCGGGACATAATAGAACAATATAATTAGGTTTTACTCTTTGTTCGATTGAATGAGAAAAAGTACTGCTTCCAAAGATATACTGTTAGGGCGCAACTGAGTAGTCTAATGTTGGTCCGGTTTTGGTTCTTGTGAAGGTCGGCATGGATACGTTGCGAATATACACTCTCGGGGCATAATAGAACAATATAATTAGGTTTTACTCTTTGTTCGATTGATCGAGAGAAAGTACTTTCCAAAGATATATTGTTAGGCGCAACTAAGTAGTCTAATGTTGGTCGGTTTCGGTTCTTTTGAACGTTGGCATGGATACGTTGCGAATATACACTCTCGGGACATAATAGAACAATATAATTAGGTTTTACTCTTTGTTCGATTGAATGAGAAAATGTACTGCTTCCAAAGATATACTGTTAGGGCGCAACTGAGTAGTCTAATGTTGGTCCGGTTTTGGTTCTTGTTAACGTTGGCATGGATACGTTGCGAATATACACTCTCGGGACATAATAGAACAATATAATTAGGTTTTACTCTTTGTTCGATAGAATGAGAAAAAGTACTGCTTCAAAAGATATACTGTTAGGGCGCCACTGAGTAGTCTATTGTTGGTCCGGTTTTTGTTCTTGTGAACGTTCGCACGGATACGTTGCGAATATACACTCTCGGGGCATAATAGAACAATATAATTAGGTTTTACACTTTATTCGATTGAATGAGAAAAAGTACTGTTTCCAAAGTTATACTGTTATGGCGCAACTGAGTAAGCTAATGTTGTACCGGTTTTGGTTCTTGTCAACATTGACATCGATACGTTGCAAATTTACACTCTCGGGGCATAATAGAAAAATATAATTAGGTTTTACTCTTTGTTCGATTGAATGAGAAAAAGTACTGCTTCCAAAGATATACTGTTAGGGCGCAACTGAGTAATCTAATGTTGGTCCGGTTTTGGTTCTTGTGAACGTTGGCATTGATACGTTGCGAATATGCACTCCCGGGTCATAATAGAACAATATAATTAGGTTTTAAAATTTATTCGATTGAATGAGAAAAAGTACTGTTTCCAAAGTTATACTGTTAGGGCGCAACTGAGTAGTCTAATGTTGGTCCGGTTTTGGTTCTTGTGAAGGCCGGCATGGATACGTTGCGAATATACACTCTCGGGGCATAATAGAACAATATAATTAGGTTTTACTCTTTGTTCGATTGAATGAGAGAAAGTACCGCTTCCAAAGATATACTGTTAGGGCGCAACTGAGTAATCTAACGTTGGTCCGGTTTTGGTTCTTGAGAACGTTGGCATGAATACGTTGCGAATATACACTCTCGGGACATAATAGAACAATATAATTAGGTTTTACTCTTTGTTCGATTGAATGAGAAAAAGTACTATTTCGAAAGATATACTGTTAGGGCGCAACTGAGTAATCTAATGTTGGTCCGGTTTTGGTTCTTGTGAACGTTGGCATGGATACGTTGCGAATATACACTCTCAGGACATAATAGAACAATATAATTAGGTTTTACACTTTGTTCGATTGAGTGAGAAAAAGTACTGCTTCCAAAGATATACTGTTAGGGCGCAACTGAGTAGTCTAATGTTGGTCCGGTTTTGGTTCTTGTGAACGTTGGCATGGATACGTTGCGAATATACACTTTATGAACATAATAGAACAAATAATTATGTTTTCCTCTTTGTTCGATTGAATGAGAAAAAGTACTGCTTCCAAAGATATAATGTTAGGGCGCAACTGAGTAATCTAATGTTGGTCCGGTTTTGGTTCTTGTGAACGTTGGCATGAATACGTTGCGAATATACATTCTCGGGACATAATAGAACAATATAATTAGGTTTTACTCTTTCTTCGATTGAATGAGAAAAAGTACTGCTTCCAAAGATATACTGTTAGGGCGCAACTTAGTAGCCTAATGTTGGTCCGGTTTTGGTTCTTGTGAACGTTGGCATGGATACGTTGCGAATATACACTCTCGGGGCATAATAGAACAATATAATTAGGTTTTACTCTTTGTTCGATTGAATGAGAAAAAGTACTGTTGCCCAAGATATCCTGTTAAGGCGCAACTGAGTAGTCTAATGTTGGTCCGGTTTTGGTTCTTGTGAACGTTGGCATGGATACGTTGCGAATATACACTCTCGGGACATAATAATAGAACAATATAATTAGATTTTACTCTTTGTTTGATTGATTGAGAAAAAGTACTGCTTCCAAAGATATACTGTTAGTGCGCAACTGAGTAGCCTAATGTTGGTCCGGTTTTGGTTCTTGTTAACGTTGGCATGGATACGTTGCGAATATACACTCTAGGGGCATAATAGAACAATATAATTAGGTTTTACTCTTTGTTCGATAGAAAGAGAAAAATCTTGCTTCCCAAGATATACCGTTAGGCGCAATCGAGTAGTCTAATGTTGGTCCGGTTTTGGTTCTTGTGAACGTTGGCATGGATACGTTGCGAATATACACACTCGGGGCATAATAGAAAATTATAATTAAGTTTTACTCTTTGGTCGATTGAATGAGAAAAAGTACTCTTTCCAAAGATATACTGTTAAGGCGCAACTGAGTAGTCTAATGTTAGTCCGGTTTTGGTTCTTGTGAACGGTGGCATGGATACGATGCGAATATACACTCTCGGGGCATAATAGAACAATATAATTAGGTTTTACTCTTTGTTCGATTGAATGAGAAAAAGTACTGTTTCCAAAGATATACTGTTAGGGCGCAACTGAGTAATCTAATGTTGGTCCGGTTTTGGTTCTTGTGAACGTTGGCTTTGATACGTTGCGAATATGCACTCTCGGGGCATAATAGAACAATATAATTAGGTTTTACTCTTTGTTCGATTGATTGAGGAAAGTACTGTTTCCAAAGTTATACTGTTAGGGCGCAACTGAGTAGTCTAATGTTGGTCCGGTTTTGGTTCTTGTGAAGGTCGGCATGGATACGTTGCGAATATACACTCTCGGGGCATAATAGAACAATATAATTAGGTTTTACTCTTTGTTCGATTGAATGAGAAAAAGTACTGCTTCCAAAGATATACTGTTAGGGCGCAACTTAGTAGTCTAATGTTGGTCCGGTTTCGGTTCTTTTGAACGTTGGCATGGATACGTTGCGAATATACACTCTCGGGACATAATAGAACAATATAATTAGGTTTTACTCTTTGTTCGATTGAATGAGAAAAAGTACTGCTTCCAAAGATATACTGTTAGGGCGCCACTGAGTAGTCTATTGTTGGTCCGGTTTTTGTTCTTGTGAACGTTCGCATGGATACGTTGCGAATATACACTCTCGGGGCATAATAGAACAATATAATTAGGTTTTACACTTTATTCGATTGAATGAGAAAAAGTACTGTTTCCAAAGTTATACTGTTATGGCGCAACTGAGTAAGCTAATGTTGTACCGGTTTTGGTTCTTGTCAACATTGACATCGATACGTTGCAAATTTACACTCTCGGGGCATAATAGAAAAATATAATTAGGTTTTACTCTTTGTTCGATTGAATGAGAAAAAGTACTGCTTCCAAAGATATACTGTTAGGGCGCAACTGAGTAATCTAATGTTAGTCCGGTTTTGGTTCTAGTGAACGTTGGCATTGATACGTTGCGAATATGCACTCTCGGGGCATAATAGAACAATATAATTAGGTTTTACTCTTTGTTCGATTGAATGAGGAAAAGTACTGTTTCCAAAGTTATACTGTTAGGGCGCAACTGAGTAGTCTAATGTTGGTCCGGTTTTGGTTCTTGTGAAGGCCGGCATGGATACGTTGCGAATATACACTCTCGGGGCATAATAGAACAATATAATTAGGTTTTACTCTTTGTTCGATTGAATGAGAGAAATTACTGCTTCCAAAGATATACTGTTAGGGCGCAACTGAGTAGTCTAATGTTGGTCCGGTTTTGTTTCTTGAGAACGTTGGCATGAATACGTTGCGAATATACACTCTCGGGACATAATAGAACAATATAATTAGGTTTTACTCTTTGTTCGATTGAATGAGAAAAAGTACTATTTCCAAAGATATACTGTTAGGGCGCAACTGAGTAATCTAATGTTGGTCCGGTTTTGGTTCTTGTGAACGTTGGCATGGATACGTTGCGAATATACATTCTCGGGACATAATAGAACAATATAATTAAGTTTTACTCTTTGTTCGATTGAATGAGAAAAAGTACTGCTTCCAAAGATATACTGTTAGGGCGCAACTGAGTAGTCTAATGTTGGTCCGGTTTTGGTTCTTGTGAACGTTGGCATGGATACGTTGCGAATATACACTCTCGGGGCATAATAGAACAATATAATTAGATTTTACTCTTTGTTCGATTGAATGAGAAAAAGTACTGTTTCCCAAAATATACTGTTAGGGCGCAACTGAGTAGTCTAATGTTGGTCCGGTTTTGGTTCTTGTGAACGTTGGCATGGATACGTTGCGAATATACACTCTCGGGGCATAATAGAACAATATAATTAGGTTTTACTCTTTGTTCGATTGAATGAGAAAAAGTCAGCTTTCCAAAGTTATACTGTTAGGGCACAACTGAGTAGTCTAATGTTGGTCCGGTTTTGGTTCTTGTGAACGTTGGCATCGATACGTTGCAAATTTACACTCTCGGGGGATAAAAGAACAATATAATTTGGTTTTACTCTTTGGTCGATTGAATGAGAAAAAGTACTGCTTCCAAAGATATACTGTTAGGGCGCAACTGAGTAATCTAATGTTGGTCCGGTTTTGGTTCTTGTGAACGTTGGCTTTGATACGTTGCGAATATGCACTCTCGGGGCATAATAGAACAATATAATTAGGTTTTACTCTTTGTTCGATTGATTGAGGAAAAGTACTGTTTCCAAAGTTATACTGTTAGGGCGCAACTGAGTAGTCTAATGTTGGTCCGGTTTTGGTTCTTGTGAAGGTCGGCATGGATACGTTGCGAATATACACTCTAGGGGCATAATAGAACAATATAATTAGGTTTTACTCTTTGTTCGATAGAAAGAGAAAAAGTACTGCTTCCCAAGATATACTGTTAGGGCGCAACTGAGTAGTCTAATGTTGGTCCGGTTTTGGTTCTTGTGAACGTTGGCATGGATACGTTGCGAATATACACTCTCGGGGCATAATAGAAAAATATAATTAAGTTTTACTCTTTGTTCGATTGAATGAGAAAAAGTACTGTTTCCAAAGATATACTGTTAGGGCGCAACTGAGTAGTCTAATGTTGGTCCGGTTTTGGTTCTTGTGAACGTTGGCATGGATACGTTGCGAATATACACTCTCGGGGCATAATAGAACAATATAATTAGGTTTTACTCTTTGTTCGATTGAATGAGAAAAAGTACTGCTTCCAAAGATATACTGTTAGGGCGCAACTGAGTAATCTAATGTTGGTCCGGTTTTGGTTCTTGTGAACGTTGGCTTTGATACGTTGCGAATATGCACTCTCGGGGCATAATAGAACAATATAATTAGGTTTTACTCTTTGTTCGATTGAATGAGAAAAAGTACTGTTTCCAAAGTTATACTGTTAGGGCGCAACTGAGTAGTCTAATGTTGGTCCGGTTTTGGTTCTTGTGAAGGTCGGCATGGATACGTTGCGAATATACACTCTCGGGGCATAATAGAACAATATAATTAGGTTTTACTCTTTGTTCGATTGAATGAGAGGAAATACTGCTTCCAAAGATATACTGTTTGGGCGCAACTAAGTAGTCTAATGTTGGTCCGGTTTTGGTTCTTTTGAACGTTGGCATGGATACGTTGCGAATATACACTCTTGGGACATAATAGAACAATATAATTAGGTTTTACTCTTTATTCGATTGAATGAGAAAAAGTACTGTTTCCAAAGATATACTGTTAGGGCGCAACTGAGTAGTCTAATGTTGGTCCGGTTTTGGTTCTTGTGAAGGTCGGCATGGATACGTTGCGAATATACACTCTCGGGGCATAATAGAACAATATAATTAGGTTTTACTCCTTGTTCGATTGAATGAGAGAAAGTACTGCTTCCAAAGATATATTGTTAGGGCGCAACTAAGTAGTCTAATGTTGGTCCGGTTTCAGTTATTTTGAACTTTGGCATGGATACGTTGCGAATATACACTCTCGGGACATAATAGAACAATATAATTAGGTTTTACTCTTTGTTCGATTGAATGAGAAAAAGTACTGTTTCCAAAGTTATACTTGTTAGGGCGCAATCGAGTAGTCTATTGTTGGTCCGGTTTTGTTCTTGTGAACGTTCGCACGGATACGTTGCGAATATACACTCTCGTAAGAACAATATAATTAGGTTTTACTCTTTGTTCGATTGAATGAGAAAAAGTACTGCTTCCAAAGATATACTGTTAGGGCGCAACTGAGTAGTCTAATGTTGGTCCGGCTTTGGTTCTTGTTAACGTTGGCATGGATACGTTGCGAATATACACTCTCGGGACATAATAGAACAATATAATTAGGTTTTACTCTTTGTTCGATTGAATGAGAAAAAGTACTGCTTCCAAAGATATACTGTTAGGGCGCCACTGAGTAGTCTATTGTTGGTCCGGTTTTTGTTCTTGTGAACGTTCGCACGGATACGTTGCGAATATACACTCTCGGGGCATAATAGAACAATATAATTAGGTTTTACACTTTATTCGATTGAATGAGAAAAAGTACTGTTTCCAAAGTTATACTGTTATGGCGCAACTGAGTAAGCTAATGTTGTACCGGTTTTGGTTCTTGTCAACATTGACATCGATACGTTGCAAATTTACACTCTCGGGGCATAATAGAAAAATATAATTAGGTTTTACTCTTTGTTCGATTGAATGAGAAAAAGTACTGCTTCCAAAGATATACTGTTAGGGCGCAACTGAGTAATCTAATGTTGGTCCGGTTTTGGTTCTTGTGAACGTTGGCATTGATACGTTGCGAATATGCACTCTCGGGGCATAATAGAACAATATAATTAGGTTTTACTCTTTGTTCGATTGAATGAGAAAAAGTACTGTTTCCAAAGTTGTACTGTTAGGGCGCAACTGAGTAGTCTAATGTTGGTCCGGTTTTGGTTCTTGTGAAGGCCGGCATGGATACGTTGCGAATATACACTCTCGGGGCATAATAGAACAATATAATTAGGTTTTACTCTTTGTTCGATTGAATGAGAGAAAGTACTGCTTCCAAAGATATACTGTTAGGGCGCAACTGAGTAGTCTAATGTTGGTCCGGTTTTGTTTCTTGAGAACGTTGGCATGAATACGTTGCGAATATACACTCTCGGGACATAATAGAACAATATAATTAGGTTTTACTCTTTGTTCGATTGAATGAGAAAAAGTACTATTTCCAAAGATATACTGTTAGGGCGCAACTGAGTAATCTAATGTTGGTCCGGTTTTGGTTCTTGTGAACGTTGGCATGGATACGTTGCGAATATACATTCTCGGGACATAATAGAACAATATAATTAGGTTTTACTCTTTCTTCGATTGAATGAGAAAAAGTACTGCTTCCAAAGATACACTGTTAGGGCGCAACTGAGTAGCCTAATGTTGGTCCGGTTTTGGTTCTTGTGAACGTTGGCATGGATACGTTGCGAATATACACTCTCGGGGCATAATAGAACAATATAATTAGGTTTTACTCTTTGTTCGATTGAATGAGAAAAAGTACTGTTTACCAAGATATACTGTTAGGGCGCAACTGAGTAGTCTAATGTTGGTCCGGTTTTGGTTCTTGTGAACGTTGGCATGGATACGTTGCGAATATACACACTCGGGGCATAATAGAAAATTATAATTAAGTTTTACTCTTTGGTCGATTGAATGAGAAAAAGTACTGTTTCCAAAGATATACTGTTAAGGCGCAACTGAGTAGTCTAATGTTAGTCCGGTTTTGGTTCTTGTGAACGGTGGCATGGATACGATGCGAATATACACTCTCGGGGCATAATAGAACAATATAATTTGGTTTTACTCTTTGTTCGATTGAATGAGAAAAAGTACTGCTTCCAAAGATATACTGTTAGGGCGCAACTGAGTAATCTAATGTTGGTCCGGTTTTGGTTCTTGTGAACGTTGGCTTTGATACGTTGCGAATATGCACTCTCGGGGCATAATAGAACAATATAATTAGGTTTTACTCTTTGTTCGATTGATTGAGGAAAAGTCTTGTTTCCAAAGTTATACTGTTAGGGCGCAACTGAGTAGTCTAATGTTGGTCCGGTTTTGGTTCTTGTGAAGGTCGGCATGGAAACGTTGCGAATATACACTCTAGGGGCATAATAGAACAATATAATTAGGTTTTACTCTTTGTTCGATAGAAAGAGAAAAGTACTGTTTCCCAAGATATACTGTTAGGGCGCAACTGAGTAGTCTAATGTTGGTCCGGTTTTGGTTCTTGTGAACGTTGGCATGGATACGTTGCGAATATACACACTCGGGGCATAATAGAAAATTATAATTAAGTTTTACTCTTTGGTCGATTGAATGAGAAAAAGTACTATTTCCAAAGATATACTGTTAAGGCGCAACTGAGTAGTCTAATGTTCGTCCGGTTTTGGTTCTTGTGAACGGTGGCATGGATACGATGCGAATATACACTCTCGGGGCATAATAGAACAATATAATTAGGTTTTACTCTTTGTTCGATTGAATGAGAAAAAGTACTGCTTCCAAAGATATACTGTTAGGGCGCAACTGAGTAATCTAATGTTGGTCCGGTTTTGGTTCTTGTGAACGTTGGCTTTGATACGTTGCGAATATGCACTCTCGGGGCATAATAGAACAATATAATTAGGTTTTACTCTTTGTTCGATTGAATGAGAAAAAGTACTGCTTCCAAAGTTATACTGTTAGGGCGCAACTGAGTAGTCTAATGTTGGTCCGGTTTTGGTTCTTGTGAAGGTCGGCATGGATACGTTGC
This sequence comes from Aechmea fasciata, assembly GCA_025177825.1. NCBI lineage: Eukaryota > Viridiplantae > Streptophyta > Magnoliopsida > Poales > Bromeliaceae > Aechmea > Aechmea fasciata. The sequence goes on from CM045938.1 coordinate 1,158,328, forward strand.
GAATATACACTCTCGGGGCATAATAGAACAATATAATTAGGTTTTACTCTTTGTTCGATTGAATGAGAGAAAGTACTGCTTCCAAAGATATACTGTTTGGGCGCAACTAAGTAGTCTAATGTTGGTCCGGTTTTGGTTCTTTTGAACGTTGGCATGGATACGTTGCGAATATACACTCTCGGGACATAATAGAACAATATAATTAGGTTTTACTCTTTGTTCGATTGAATGAGAAAAAGTACTGCTTCCAAAGATATACTGTTAGGGCGCAACTGAGTAGTCTAATGTTGGTCCGGTTTTGGTTCTTGTGAAGGTCGGCATGGATACGTTGCGAATATACACTCTCGGGGCATAATAGAACAAAATAATTAAGTTTTACTCCTTGTTCGATTGAATGAGAAAAAGTACTGCTTCCAAAGATATACTGGTAGGGCGCAACTAAGTAGTCTAATGTTGGTCCGGTTTCAGTTATTTTGAACTTTGGCATGGATACGTTGCGAATATACACTCTCGGGACATAATAGAACAATATAATTAGGTTTTACTCTTTGTTCGATTGAATGAGAAAAAGTACGCTTCCAAAGATATCGTTAGGGCGCAACGAGTAGTCTATTGTTGGTCCGGTTTTTGTTCTTGTGAACGTTCGCACGGATACGTTGCGAATATACACTCTCGAAGGAACGAACAATATAATTAGGTTTTACTCTTTGTTCGATTGAATGAGAAAAATCGCTTCCAAAGATATACTGTTAGGGCGCAACTGAGTAGTCTAATGTTGGTCCGGTTTTGGTTCTTGTTAACGTTGGCATGGATACGTTGCGAATATACACTCTCGGGGCATAATAGAACAATATAATTAGGTTTTACTCTTTGTTCGATTGAATGAGAAAAAGTACTGTTTCCCAAGATATACTGTTAGGGCGCAACTGAGTAGTCTAATGTTGGTCCGGTTTTGGTTCTTGTGAACGTTGGCACGGATACGTTGCGAATATACACTCTCGGGGCATAATAGAACAATATAATTAGGTTTTACACTTTATTCGATTGAATGAGAAAAAGTACTGTTTCCAAAGTTATACTGTTATGGCGCAACTGGGTAAGCTAATGTTGTACCGGTTTTGGTTCTTGTCAACATTGACATCGATACGTTGCAAATTTACACTCTCGGGGCATAATAGAAAAATATAATTAGGTTTTACTCTTTGTTCGATTGAATGAGAAAAAGTACTTCTTCCAAAGATATACTGTTAGGGCGCAACTGAGTAATCTAATGTTAGTCCGGTTTTGGTTCTAGTGAACGTTGGCATTGATACGTTGCGAATATGCACTCTCGGGGCATAATAGAACAATATAATTAGGTTTTACTCTTTGTTCGATTGAATGAGAAAAAGTACTGTTTCCAAAGTTATACTGTTAGGGCGCAACTGAGTAGCCTAATGTTGGTCCGGTTTTGGTTCTTGTGAACTATGGCATGGATGCGTTGCGAATATACACTCTCGAGGCGTAATAGAACAATATAATTAGGTTTTACTCTTTGTTCGATTGAATGAGAAAATGTACTGCTTCCAAAGATATACTGTTAGGGCGCAACTGAGTAGTCTAATGTTGGTCCGGTTTTGGTTCTTGTGAACGTTGGCATGGATACGTTGCGAATATACACTCTCGGGACATAATAGAACAATATAATTAGGTTTTACTCTTTGTTCGATTGAATGAGAAAAAGTACTATTTCGAAAGATATACTGTTAGGGCGCAACTGAGTAATCTAATGTTGGTCCGGTTTTCGTTCTTGTGAACGTTGGCATGGATACGTTGCGAATATACACTCTCGGGGCATAATAGAACAATATAATTAGGTTTTACTATTTGTTCGATTGAATGAGAAAAAGTACTGTTTCCAAAGATATACTGTTAGGGCGCAACTGAGTAGTCTAATGTTGGTCCGGTTTTGGTTCTTGTGAACGTTGGCATGGATACGTTGCGAATATACACTCTCGGGACATAATAGAACAATATAATTAGATTTTACTCTTTGTTAGATTGATTGAGAAAAAGTACTGTTTCCAAAGATATACTGTTAGGGCGCAACTGAGTAGTCTAATGTTGGTCCGGTTTTGGTTCTTGTGAAGGTCGGCATGGATACGTTGCGAATATACACTCTCGGGGTATAATAGAACAATATAATTAGGTTTTACACTTTGTTCGATTGAATGAGAGAACGTACTGCTTCCAAAGATATACTGTTAGGGCGCAACTAAGTAGTCTAATGTTGGTCCGGTTTTGGTTCTTGTGAACGTTGGCATGAATACGTTGCGAATATACATTCTCGGGACATAATAGAACAATATAATTAGGTTTTACTCTTTCTTCGATTGAATGAGAAAAAGTACTGCTTCCAAAGATACACTGTTAGGGCGCAACTGAGTAGCCTAATGTTGGTCCGGTTTTGGTTCTTGTGAACGTTGGCATGGATACGTTGCGAATATACACTCTCGGGGCATAATAGAACAATATAATTAGGTTTTACTATTTGTTCGATTGAATGAGAAAAAGTACTGTTTCCCAAGATATACTGTTAGGGCGCAACTGAGTAGTCTAATGTTGGTCCGGTTTTGGTTCTTGTGAACGTTGGCATGGATACGTTGCAAATATACACTCTCGGGACATAATAGAACAATATAATTAGATTTTACTCTTTGTTAGATTGATTGAGAAAAAGTACTGCTTCCAAAGATATACTGTTAGGGCGCAACTGAGTAGCCTAATGTTGGTCCGATTTTGGTTCTTGTTAACGTTGGCATGGAAACGTTGCGAATATACACTCTAGGGGCATAATAGAACAATATAATTAGGTTTTACTCTTTGTTCGATAGAAAGAGAAAAAGTACTGCTTCCCAAGATATACTGTTAGGGCGCAACTGAGTAGTCTAATGTTGGTCCGGTTTTGGTTCTTGTGAACGTTGGCATGGATACGTTGCGAATATACACACTCGGGGCATAATAGAAAATTATAATTAAGTTTTACTCTTTGGTCGATTGAATGAGAAAAAGTACTGTTTCCAAAGATATACTGTTAAGGCGCAACTGAGTAGTCTAATGTTGGTCCGGTTTTGGTTCTTGTGAACGTTGGCATGGATACGTTGCGAATATACACTCTCGGGGCATAATAGAACAATATAATTAGGTTTTACTCTTTGTTCGATTGAATGAGAAAAAGTACTGCTTCCAAAGATATACCGTTAGGGCGCAACTGAGTAATCTAATGTTGGTCCGGTTTTGGTTCTTGTGAACGTAGACAACGATACGTTGCCAATATACACTCTCGGGGCATAATAGAACTATATAATTAGGTTTTACTCTTTGTTCGATTGATTGAGGAAAAGTACTGTTTCCAAAGTTATTCTGTTAGGGCGCAACTGAGTAGTCTAATGTTGGTCCGGTTTTGGTTCTTGTGAAGGTCGGCATGGATACGTTGCGAATATACACTCTCGGGGCATAATAGAACAATATAATTAGGTTTTACTCTTTGTTCGATTGAATGAGAGAAAGTACTGCTTCCAAAGATATACTGTTTGGGCGCAACTAAGTAGTCTAATGTTGGTCCGGTTGGGTTCTTTTGAACGTTGGCATGGATACGTTGCGAATATACACTCTCGGGACATAATAGAACAATATAATTAGGTTTTACTCTTTGTTCGATTGAATGAGAAAAAGTACTGCTTCCAAAGATATACTGTTAGGGCGCAACTGAGTAGTCTAATGTTGGTCCGGTTTTGGTTCTTGTGAAGGTCGGCATGGATACGTTGCGAATATACACTCTCGGGGCATAATAAAACAATATAATTAGGTTTTACTCTTTGTTCGATTGAATGAGAGAAAGTACTGCTTCCAAAGATATATTGTTAGGGCGCAACTATGTAGTCTAATGTTGGTCCGGTTTTAGTTCTTTTGAACGTTGGCATGGATACGTTGCGAATATACACTCTCGGGACATAATAGAACAATATAATTAGGTTTTACTCTTTGTTCGATTGAATGAGAAAAAGTACTGCTTCCAAAGATATACTGTTAGGGCGCCACTGAGTAGTCTATTGTTGGTCCGGTTTTTGTTCTTGTGAACGTTCGCACGGATACGTTGCGAATATACACTCTCGGGGCATAATAGAACAATATAATTAGGTTTTACACTTTATTCGATTGAATGAGAAAAAGTACTGTTTCCAAAGTTATACTGTTATGGCGCAACTGAGTAAGCTAATGTTGTACCGGTTTTGGTTCTTGTCAACATTGACATCGATACGTTGCAAATTTACACTCTCGGGGCATAATAGAACAATATAATTAGGTTTTACTCTTTGTTCGATTGAATGAGAAAAAGTACTGCTTCCAAAGATATACTGTTAGGGCGCCACTGAGTAGTCTATTGTTGGTCCGGTTTTTGTTCTTGTGAACGTTCGCACGGATACGTTGCGAATATACACTCTCGGGGCATAATAGAACAATATAATTAGGTTTTACACTTTATTCGATTGAATGAGAAAAAGTACTGTTTCCAAAGTTATACTGTTATGGCGCAACTGAGTAAGCTAATGTTGTACCGGTTTTGGTTCTTGTCAACATTGACATCGATACGTTGCAAATTTACACTCTCGGGGCATAATAGAACAATATAATTAGGTTTTACTCTTTGTTCGATTGAATGAGAAAAAGTCTTTCCAAAGATATCTTGTTAGGCGCAACTGAGTAATCTAATGTTGGTCCGGTTTTGGTTCTTGTGAACGTTGGCATTGATACGTTGCGAATATGCACTCTCGGGGCATAATAGAACAATATAATTAGGTTTTACTCTTTGTTCGATTGAATGAGGAAAAGTACTGTTTCCAAAGTTGTACTGTTAGGGCGCAACTGAGTAGTCTAATGTTGGTCCGGTTTTGGTTCTTGTGAACGTTGGCATGGATACGTTGCGAATATACACTCTCGGGGCATAATAGAACAATATAATTAGGTTTTACTATTTGTTCGATTGAATGAGAAAAAGTACTGTTTCCCAAGATATACTGTTAGGGCGCAACTGAGTAGCCTAATGTTGGTCCGGTTTTGGTTCTTGTGAACGTTGGCATGGATACGTTGCGAATATACACTCTCGGGGCATAAAAGAACAATATAATTAGATTTTACTCTTTGTTAGATTGAATGAGAAAAAGTACTGCTTCCAAAGATATACTGTTAGGGCGCAACTGAGTAGCCTAATGTTGGTCCGGTATTGGTTCTTGTTAACGTTGGCATGGAAACGTTGCGAATATACACTCTAGGGGCATAATAGAACAATATAATTAGGTTTTACTCTTTGTTCGATAGAAAGAGAAAAAGTACTGCTTCCAAAGATATACTGTTAGGGCGCAACTGAGTAGTCTAATGTTGGTCCGGTTTTGGTTCTTGTGAAGGTCGGCATGGATACGTTGCGAATATACACTCTCGGGGCATAATAGAACAATATAATTAGGTTTTACTCTTTGTTCGATTGAATGAGAGAAAGTACTGCTTCCAAAGATATACTGTTAGGGCGCAACTAAGTAGTCTAATGTTGGTCTGGTTTTGGTTCTTGTGAACGTTGGCATGAATACGTTGCGAATATACATTCTCGGGACATAATAGAACAATATAATTAGGTTTTACTCTTTCTTCGATTGAATGAGAAAAAGTACTGCTTCCAAAGATACACTGTTAGGGCGCAACTGAGTAGCCTAATGTTGGTCCGGTTTTGGTTCTTGTGAACGTTGGCATGGATACGTTGCGAATATACACTCTCGGGGCATAATAGAACAATATAATTAGGTTTTACTCTTTGTTCGATTGAATGAGAAAAAGTACTGCTTCCCAAGATATACTGTTAGGGCGCAACTGAGTAGTCTAATGTTGGTCCGGTTTTGGTTCTTGTGAACGTTGGCATGGATACGTTGCGAATATACACGCTCGGGACATAATAGAACAATATAATTAGGTTTTACTCTTTGTTCGATTGAATGAGAAAAATCTGCTTCCAAAGATATACCGTTAGGCGCAATCGAGTAGCCTAATGTTGGTCCTGGTTTTGGTTCTTGTTAACGTTGGCATGGAAACGTTGCGAATATACACTCTTGAGGCATAATAGAACAATATAATTAGGTTTTACTCTTTGTTCGATAGAACGAGAAAAAGTACTGATTTGAAAGTTATAGCGTTAAGGCGCAACTGAGTAGTCTAATGTTGGTGCGGATTTGGTTCTTGTGAAGGTTGGCATGGATAAGTTGCGAATATACACTCTGTGGGCGTAATAAAACAAAATAATTATGTTTTACTCTTTGGTCGATTGAATGAGAAAAAGTACTGTTTCCAAAGTTATACTGTTAGGGCGCAACTGAGTAGTCTAATGTTGGTCCGGTTTTGGTTCTTGTGAACGGTGGCATGGATACGATGCGAATATACACTCTCGGGGCATAATAGAACAATATAATTAGGTTTTACTCTTTGTTCGATTGAATGAGAAAAAGTACTGCTTCCAAAGATATACTGTTAGGGCGCAACTGAGTAGTCTAATGTTGGTCCGCTTTTGGTTCTTGTGAACGTTGGCTTTGATACGTTGCGAATATACACTCTTGGGGCGTAATAGAACTATATAATTAGGTTTTACTCTTTGTTCGATTGAATGAGAAAAAGTACTGTTTCCAATGTTATACTGTTAGGGCGCAACTGAGTAGTCTAATGTTGGTCCGGTTTTGGTTCTTGTGAAGGTCGGCATGGATACGTTGCGAATATACACTCTCGGGGCATAATAGAACAATATAATTAGGTTTTACTCTTTGTTCGATTGAATGAGAAAAAGTACTGCTTCCAAAGATATACTGTTAGGGCGCAACTAAGTAGTCTAATGTTGGTCCGGTTTTGGTTCTTTTGAACGTTGGCATGGATACGTTGCGAATATACACTCTCGGGACATAATAGAACAATATAATTAGGTTTTACTCTTTGTTCGATTGAGTGAGAAAAAGTACTGTTTCCAAAGTTATACTGTTAGGGCGCAACTGAGTAGTCTAATGTTGGTCCGGTTTTGGTTCTTGTGAAGGGCGGCATGGATACGTTGCGAATATACACTCTCAGGGCATAATAGAACAATATAATTAGGTTTTACTCTTTGTTCGATTGAATGAGAGAAAGTACTGCCCAAAGATATATTGTTAGGCGCAACTATGTAGTCTAATGTTGGTCCGGTTTTGGTTCTTGTGAACGTTGGCATGGATACGTTGCGAATATCCACTCTCGGGGCATAATAGAACAATATAATTAGGTTTTACTCTTTGTTCGATTGAATGAGAAAAAGTAATCGCTTCCAAAGATATACCGTTAGGGCGCCACCGAGTAATCTATTGTTGGTCCTGCTTTTGTTCTTGTGAACGTTCGCACGGATACGTTGCGAATATACACTCTCGGGGCATAATAGAACAATATAATTAGGTTTTACACTTTATTCGATTGAATGAGAAAAAGTACTGTTTCCAAAGTTATACTGTTATGGCGCAACTGAGTAAGCTAATGTTGTACCGGTTTTGGTTCTTGTCAACATTGACATCGATACGTTGCAAATTTACACTCTCGGGACATAATAGAACAATATAATTAGGTTTTACTCTTTGTTCGATTGAATGAGAAAAAGTACTGCATCCAAAGATATACTGTTAGGGCGCCACTGAGTAGTCTATTGTTGGTCCAGTTTTTGTTCTTGTGAACGTTCGCACGGATACGTTGCGAATATACACTCTCGGGGCATAATAGAACAATATAATTAGGTTTTACACTTTATTCGATTGAATGAGAAAAAGTACTGTTTCCAAAGTTATACTGTTATGGCGCAACTGAGTAAGCTAATGTTGTACCGGTTTTAGTTCTTGTCAACATTGACATCGATACGTTGCAAATTTACACTCTCGGGGCATAATAGAAAAATATAATTAGGTTTTACTCTTTGTTCGATTGAATGAGAAAAAGTACTGCTTCCAAAGATATACTGTTAGGGCGCAACTGAGTAATCTAATGTTGGTCCTGTTTTGGTTCTAGTGAACGTTGGCATTGATACGTTGCGAATATGCACTCTCGGGGCATAATAGAACAATATAATTAGGTTTTACTCTTTGTTCGATTGAATGAGAAAAAGTACTGTTTCCAAAGTTGTACTGTTAGGGCGCAACTGAGTAGTCTAATGTTGGTCCGGTTTTGGTTCGTGTGAACGTTGGCATGGATACGTTGCGAATATACACTCTCGGGGCATAATAGAACAATATAATTAGGTTTTACTCTTTGTTCGATTGAATGAGAAAAAGTACTGTTTCCCAAGTTATACTGTTAGGGCGCAACTGAGTAGTCTAATGTTGGTCCGGTTTTGGTTCTTGTGAACGTTGGCATGGATACGTTGCGAATATACACTCTCGGGGCATAATAGAACAATATAATTAGATATTACTCTTTGTTAGATTGATTGAGAAAAAGTACTGCCTCCAAAGATATACGTTAGTGCGCAAATCGAGTAGCCTAATGTTGGTCCCAGATTGGTTCTTGTTAACGTTGGCATGGAAACGTTGCGAATATACACTCTAGGGGCATAATAGAACAATATAATTAGGTTTTACTCTTTGTTCGATAGAAAGAGAAAAGTATCGCTTCCCAAGATATACCGTTAGGGCGCAACTGAGTAGTCTAATGTTGGTCCGGTTTTGGTTCTTGTGAACGTTGGCATGGATACGTTGCGAATATACACTCTCGGGGCATAATAGAAAATTATAATTAAGTTTTACTCTTTGGTCGATTGAATGAGAAAAAGTACAGTTTGCAAAGATATACTGTTAAGGCGCAACTGAGTAGTCTAATGTTAGTCCGGTTTTGGTTCTTGTGAACTATGGCATGGATACGTTGCGAATATACACTCTTGGGCGTAATAGAACAATATAATTAGGTTTTACTCTTTGTTCGATTGAATGAGAAAAAGTACTGCTTCCAAAGATATACTGTTAGGGCGCAACTGAGTAATCTAATGTTGGTCCGGTTTTGGTTCTTGTGAACGTTGGAATTGATACGTTGCGAATATACACTCTCGGGGCGTAATAGAACAATATAATTAGGTTTTACTCTTTGTTCGATTGAATGAGATCCAAAGATATACTGTTAGGGCGCAACTGAGTAATCTAATGTTGGTCCGGTTTTGGTTCTTGTGAACGTTGGCATGGATACGTTGCGAATATACACTCTCGGGGCAAAAGAGAACAATATAATTAGGTTTTACTCTTTGTTCGATAGAAAGAGAAAAAGTACTGCTTCCCAAGATATACTGTTAGAGCGCAACTGAGTAGTCTAATGTTGGTCCGGTTTTGGTTCTTGTGAACGTTGGCATGGATACGTTGCGAATATACACTCTCGGGACATAATAGAACAATATAATTAGGTTTTACTCTTTGTTCGATTGAATGAGAAAAAGCACTGCTTCCAAAGATATATTGTTAGGGCGCATTAACCGAGTAATCTAATGTTGGTCCGGTTTTGTTTCTTGTGAACGTTGGCATGGATACGTTGCGAATATACACTCTCGGGGCATAATAGAACAATATAATTAGGTTTTACTCTTTGTTCGATTGAATGAGAGAAAGTACTGCTTCCAAAGATATACTGTTAGGGCGCAACTATGTAGTCTAATGTTGGTCCGGTTTTGGTTCTTTTGAACGTTGGCATGGATACGTTGCGAATATACACTCTCCGGACATAATAGAACAATATAATTAGGTTTTACTCTTTGTTCGATTGAGTGAGAAAAAGTACTGCTTCCAAAGATATACTGTTAGGGCGCAACTGAGTAGTCTAATGTTGGTCCGATTTTGGTTCTTGTGAACGTTGGCATGGATACGTTGCGAATATACACTTTATGAACATAATAGAACAAATAATTATGTTTTACTCTTTGTTCGATTGAATGAGAAAAGTATCGTTTCCAAAGATATACCGTTAGGCGCAACTCAAGAATCTAATGTTGGTCCTGCTTTGGTTCTTGTGAACGTTGGCATGGATACGTTGCGAATATACATTCTCGGACATAATAGAACAATATAATTAGGTTTTACTCTTTCTTCGATTGAATGAGAAAAAGTACTGCTTCCAAAGATACACTGTTAGGGCGCAACTGAGTAGCCTAATGTTGGTCCGGTTTTGGTTCTTGTGAACGTTGGCATGGATACGTTGCGAATATACACTCTCGGGGCATAATAGAACAATATATTTAGGTTTTACTCTTTGTTCGATTGAATGAGAAAAAGTACTGTTTCCTAAGATATACTGTTAGGGCGCAACTGAGTAGTCTAATGTTGGTCCGGTTTTGGTTCTTGTGAACGTTGGCATGGATACGTTGCGAATATACACTCTCGGGACATAATAGAACAATATAATTAGATTTTACTCTTTGTTAGATTGATTGAGAAAAAGTACTGCTTCCAAAGATATACTGTTAGGGCGCAACTGAGTAGCCTAATGTTGGTCCGGTTTTGGTTCTTGTTAACGTTGGCATGGAAACGTTGCGAATATACACTCTCGGGGCATAATAGAACAATATAATTAGGTTTTACTCTTTGTTCGATAGAAAGAGAAAAAGCATCGTTTCCCAAGATATACCGTTGTGCGCAACCGAGTAGTCTAATGTTGGTCCTGCTTTTGGTTCTTGTGAACGTTGGCATGGATACGTTGCGAATATACACACTCGGGCATAATAGAAAATTATAATTAAGTTTTACTCTTTGGTCGATTGAATGAGAAAAAGTATCGTTTCCAAAGATATACCGTTAAGGCGCAACCGAGTAGTCTAATGTTAGTCCTGCTTTTGGTTCTTGTGAACGGTGGCATGGATACGATGCGAATATACACTCTGGGCATAATAGAACAATATAATTAGGTTTTACTCTTTGTTCGATTGAATGAGAAAAAGTACGTTTCCAAAGATATACCGTTAGGCGCAAATCCGATTAATCTAATGTTGGTCCTGGCTTTGGTTCTTGTGAACGTTGGCTTTGATACGTTGCGAATATGCACTCTCGGGCATAATAGAACAATATAATTAGGTTTTACTCTTTGTTCGATTGATTGAGGAAAAGTACTGCTTTCCAAAGTTATTCTCGTTAGTAACCGAGTAGTCTAATGTTGGTCCGGTTTTGGTTCTTGTGAAGGTCAGCATGGATACGTTGCGAATATACACTCTCGGGGCATAATAGAACAATATAATTAGGTTTTACTCTTTGTTCGATTGAATGAGAGAAAGTACTGCTTCCAAAGATATACTGTTTGGGCGCAACTAAGTAGTCTAATGTTGGTCCGGTTTTGGTTCTTTTGAACGTTGGCATGGATACGTTGCGAATATACACTCTCGGGGCATAATAGAACAATATAATTAGGTTTTACTCTTTGTTCGATTGAATGAGAAAAAGTGCTGTTTCCAAAGTTATACTGTTAGGGCGCAACTGAGTAGTCTAATGTTGGTCCGGTTTTGGTTCTTGTGAAGGTCGGCATGGATACGTTGCGAATATACACTCTCGGGGCATAATAGAACAATATAATTAGGTTTTACTCTTTGTTCGATTGAATGAGAGAAAGTACGTTTCCAAAGATATATTGTTAGGCGCAACTATGTAGTCTAATGTTGGTCCTGGTTTCGGTTCTTGTGAACGTTGGCATGGATACGTTGCGAATATACACTCTCGGGGCATAATAGAACAATATAATCAGGTTTTACTCTTTGTTCGATTGAATGAGAAAAAGTACTGTTTCCAAAGTTATACTGTTAGGGCGCCACTGAGTAGTCTATTGTTGGTCCGGTTTTTGTTCTTGTGAACGTTCGCACGGATACGTTGCGAATATACACTCTCGGGGCATAATAGAACAATATAATTAGGTTTTACACTTTATTCGATTGAATGAGAAAAAGTACTGTTTCCAAAGTTATACTGTTATGGCGCAACTGAGTAAGCTAATGTTGTACCGGCTTTGGTTCTTGTCAACATTGACATCGATACGTTGCAAATTTACACTCTCGGGGCATAATAGAACAATATAATTAGGTTTTACTCTTTGTTCGATTGAATGAGAAAAAGTACTGCTTCCAAAGATATACTGTTAGGGCGCAACTGAGTAGTCTATTGTTGGTCCGTTTTGGTTCTTGTGAACGTTCGCACGGATACGTTGCGAATATACACTCTCGGGGCATAATAGAACAATATAATTAGGTTTTACACTTTATTCGATTGAATGAGAAAAAGTACTGTTTCCAAAGTTATACTGTTATGGCGCAACTGAGTAAGCTAATGTTGTACCGGTTTTGGTTCTTGTCAACATTGACATCGATACGTTGCAAATTTACACTCTCGGGGCATAATAGAAAAATATAATTAGGTTTTACTCTTTGTTCGATTGAATGAGAAAAAGTACTGCTTCCAAAGATATACTGTTAGGGCGCAACTGAGTAATCTAATGTTAGTCCGGTTTTGGTTCTAGTGAACGTTGGCATTGATACGTTGCGAATATGCACTCTCGGGGCATAATAGAACAATATAATTAGGTTTTACTCTTTGTTCGATTGAATGAGGAAAAGTACTGTTTCCAAAGTTGTACTGTTAGGGCGCAACTGAATAGTCTAATGTTGGTCCGGTTTTGGTTCTTGTGAACGTTGGCATGGATACGTTGCGAATATACACTCTCGGGGCATAATAGAACTATATAATTAGGTTTTACTCTTTGTTCGATTGAATGAGAAAAAGTACTGTTTCCAAAGATATACTGTTAGGGCGCAACTGAGTATTCTAATGTTGGTCCGGTTTTGGTTCTTGTGAACGTTGGCATCGATACGTTGCAAATTTACACTCTCGGGGCGTAATAGAACAATATAATTAGATTTTACACTATGTTAGATTGATTGAGAAAAAGTACTTTCCAAAGATATACCGTTAGTGGCGCAACCGAGTAGCCTAATGTTGGTCCGTATTGGTTCTTGTTAACGTTGGCATGGAAACGTTGCGAATATACACTCTAGGGGCATAATAGAACAATATAATTAGGTTTTACTCTTTGTTCGATAGAAAGCGAAAAAGTACTGCTTCCCAAGATATACTGTTAGGGCGCAACTGAGTAGTCTAATGTTGGTCCGGTTTTGGTTCTTGTGAACGTTGGCATGGATACGTTGCGAATATACACTCTCGGGGCATAATAGAAAATTATAATTAAGTTTTACTCTTTGGTCGATTGAATGAGAAAAAGTACTGTTTCCAAAGATATACCGTTAAGGCGCAATCGAGTAGTCTAATGTTAGTCCTATTGGTTCTTGTGAACGGTGGCATGGATACGATGCGAATATACACTCTCGGGCATAATAGAACAATATAATTAGGTTTTACTCTTTGTTCGATTGAATGAGAAAAAGTACGCTTTCCAAAGATATACCGTTAGGCGCAATCGAGTAATCTAATGTTGGTCCTGCTTTTGGTTCTTGTGAACGTTGGAATTGATACGTTGCGAATATACACTCTCGGGGCATAATAGAACAATATAATTAGGTTTTACTCTTTGTTCGATTGAATGAGAAAAAGTACTGTTTCCAAAGTTATACTATTGTGGCGCAACTGAGTAATCTAATGTTGGTCCGGTTTTGGTTCTTGTGAACGTTGGCATGGATACGTTGCGAATATACACTCTCGGGGCAAAAGAGAACAATATAATTAGGTTTTACTCTTTGTTCGATAGAAAGAGAAAAAGTACTGCTTCCCAAGATATACTGTTAGAGCGCAACTGAGTAGTCTAATGTTGGTCCGGTTTTGGTTCTTGTGAACGTTGGCATGGATACGTTGCGAATATACACTCTCGGGGCATAATAGAACAATATAATTAGGTTTTACTCTTTGTTCGATTGAATGAGAAAAAGTACTGCTTCGAAAGATATACTGTTAGGGCGCAACTGAGTAATCTAATGTTGGTCCGGTTTTGGTTCTTGTGAACGTTGGCATGGATACGTTGCGAATATACACTCTCGGGGCAAAAGAGAACAATATAATTAGGTTTTACTCTTTGTTCGATAGAAAGAGAAAAAGTACTGCTTCCCAAGATATACTGTTAGTGTCACGCCCCGAGACCGATCCATTTGGCCGGTTCGAGCTGCCAACGTACGCCGAATCTGACAGAAGCTTCCCCGTCCGCCCAAGGCTCAACAAGTACGTATAGAGTATAATTTTTACACATGCGGAAGGATACACAAAAGGCGTACACGAGGGTAAGCAACATAGCCAAAATGAAAGTAACTAATGTAATACATACAAGTAACATGATTAATTGCAATCACATACATGCATAATTCTTACAACTTTGCATTCTTTAAAAGACTACCATTCTTTACATTCTTTGCATCATTTCTTTTTACATCTCATAGTCTTCAAAGATAAAGCTTAAATACATTTGATATTAGCATCTACCATCATCAAATACAAAAGATGATACAAAAGGGTAATGCAACTATAACAAAAGTAAAGTACTCGGCCGGTCTCTACCTAGGGCGTCTTCCTCACGATCGTCGCCGCCACTCGGTCCCGCTCGTGGAAATAGTGGGGTGAGAACTACAACAAAGTTCCTGGGTTCTGCAACCAACCACGCCGACTTTCCCACTAGGTCTAACTCAAGCGTAATAGAAAGAAAGGTAAGATAAGAACCAAACTATCAAATGCAACTAATACGCTTGAAAGTAAAGATAATATGCTCAAACTGTAAAACATGCAAGATCATAAGTTCAATACCCAATCTCTTGGCTAACCCGTGGGTTTCGCCCTCAACAAGACTCAACCAAACTCAAAATCCCATAGTATACCGGGGAGGCTCAATCGACCCGTTGGGACCGTCCTGGGAAAACTCATTCCCCCGGAAAACTCATTCCAAAGGGTGACCTACTCCGAGCGCACCGCCGGCGGGGAGCTACCGCCCTCGAGCAAGGACTATATGGTGAGTACGATCAATCCTTAACTTTAAGGATTCTAAATCTCAATCTGTTCCTTACCTTCAAGGAGAACTCATGTTCATATGACCCTTAACTCTAAGGTTATTGTCAAATGTCAATCTCATGACTCTACTAGTGTTATATACACTACAAGTTCTCGTTCTTGCTCTTTGATGTCACTCATGTTGTCTAAGTATTCTAGACTCATCTTTGTCACATTCTCTAATACATGTCCAATGTCGCATTCACTTGTCAATTACACTACTTGTTCTTTAGCATGCATATATATATAGGGTTCTTGTTCTTAGCATTTGTTCTCATACAATTATATCTCATGCATTTGAACTCACAAATCGCAATATAACTCATAAATTACCCTACTATGCATTATGCTCAACATATATAAAATGCTCAAAAGTGACACTTAGACATAGAAAGAATTCCGGTGTCCTTGGAATGCACCACCCACCTTCTAAAATTATGGATGGGTTGCCCGTCAAGTTTCGTAGCTAACCGAGGCCTATTTTGTAACTGCGAGCTTATCGATTTTACATCAAAGTGCTAACTTATATAGCAACTCATAGATAGGCTTTCGTTTAATTAAACGAGTTGTCCCATGGGATACCCCCAATTAGGTTTCTACAAGGTCAATTTGACCCTAGAACCTCTATGGCAAAAAGCCCCAAATTTGGGTGCTCAACCAAGCCCTATGTGAAACCCTAGGTTTTTGATCTCCTAAACAAGCAAGGGAAAGCTTGTTAACCCTATTAGAGTTCATCTAAACCCATTCGAACCAATTCTAGGGCATCTACTTGAAGCCCTAAGGATTCACCATGAGAGCTCATGAAGCATCCATGGATTTTCATGGAGCTTGATGCTCTACCATGTCTCTAACATGAGAGAAACTCAAAAACTCTAGGTTTCATGGAAGAAAATCCAAACCCTAACCTAGGTTTCCAAAGAAACCATACCTTGGCCCAAGCTATCCCACTATCCACCTTGTAGGAGAGCTTCTAGAGCCTCCAAGCCTCCAAAATCTCCTCCTTGGGCTTCTCCTCCTTCTTCTCCAAGCTCTAGAGCTCCTTTTCTAGAGAGAGAAAGAGGGGAAATGAGAGAGAGTGTGTTGGGGGAGAATGGCTGTGAATAGATGAGAGGGGTGGGCTGCATATAGTGTTGTGACAATTGCCAAAAAGCCCCTCCATTTGCGAAAATTACAAACCGCTCGAATCGGGCGCTTCTGTCCACTGTCCGGTTCTCTACGGTTGTCCGGTCTCGCACGCTGTTTTCCAGACTTAGCCATTTTTCTCGCATGTTACGCAGCCCATCGTCCGGTTTTGGCTGTCGTCTATTTTGGATCGTCCTGGTTTTGGTTGGTCGTCTGCCTCAAGATTGGTTTCTCATCGCGCACTGGGCACTTAGGCATCCGGACAACCCCGGTCGTCCTGCCGCTTCCAAGTCCTGGGAATTTCCACCGTACTTGCGGTTTAGCTTTTCCAAGACCCCACTTCGCCGCGCACGGTTCCAGAGCACATGGAACCCACACTTACTCGCTCTACTCCGGGTCCCGCTCATTTTGACGGAACTCGGCGCGCTTTACGGGGGAGTGGGATGTTACATTCTCCACACCTTAAATTTAGTTTCGTCCGCGAAACTATTTCTCTATCTACAATCTAGATTCGTACCTTAATCCAGATTTTCGAATAAATGGGGATAGTGCTCCCGCATTACGCTCTCGAGCTCCCACGTAGCTTCCTGGCCGTTGTGTTCGCTCCAACGGACCTTGACATACGGAATCTTCCGGTTCCGTAGCTTTCTTTCTTCTCGACCGATTATGTATGCTGGAAACTCGTCATAAGTCATATCCTCCTGAATCTCTGATGGTATGTACGAGAGAATATGATCGGGATCATGAACATACTTGCGGAGGTTGGATACATGGAATACATCATGAACTCCCGCAAGCCTCGGTGGTAATGCTAGTTTGTAAGCCACCGCTCCGATTCGTTCTAAAATTTCAAACGGTCCAATATACCGAGGACTTAATTTCCCTCGGATTCCAAACCGTTTAACTCCCCGTGTTGGCGAAACCTTTAGGAATACACGGTCGCCGACATCAAACTCAACATCTTTTCTTCGTTTGTCGGCATAACTCTTATGCCGCGATTGCGCCGTCGCAAGTCGTTGGCGAGCAAGGCGAACTTTCTCTTCCGCCTCCCACACTACGTCCGGGCCAAGAACAGATTTCTCGCCCACGTCGCTCCAATGAATTGGAGAGCGACACTTTCTTCCATAAAGGGCCTCGAATGGCGCCATCGCGATACTTTCTTGATAACCGTTATTGTATGCGAACTCGCCATCCGTAAATGGTCGTGCCAATTGCCCTTGTAGTCGAATACACACGCCCGTAGCATATCCTCAAGTATTTGGATTGTCCTCTCCGATTGTCCATCACTTTGAGGATGGAATGCCGTGCTAAAGTCGAGCCGTGTGCCCAACGCTTCTTGTAGGCTCCTCCAAAAGTGAGAAGTGAACCTCGGGTCCCGATCCGATACGATAGACGCCGAAACCCCGTGAAGTCTCACAATCTCATCACTGTAAACTTGAGCCAACTTGTCCCCCCGACCAAGTAATATGAATCGGAAGGAAATGCGCCGACTTCGTTAACCGATCCACGACCACCCAAATTGCATCGTGTCCCCCTTGAGATCGAGGCAATCCGGTCACAAAGTCCATAGCGATATTTTCCCACTTCCAAACGGGTATAGGTAAGCTTTGTAACTTTCCCGCCGGAAACCGCCGCTCCGCCTTTACTTGTTGGCAAGTAAGACATTGCGCCACAAATTCTCCAATGTCTTTCTTCATACCCGGCCACCAATATTGCAACTTTAAGTCTTGATACATTTTGGTGCCGCCCGGGTGGATACTATAAGGAGATTGATGCGCCTCTTGCATAATCGCCTTACGGAGATCCTTATTCTTGGGTACACACCAACGATTTCGAACTCGTAGTGTGCCGTCGGTCCCAATGCCAAAGTCATCGCACTACCGCTTTCTACTCGCCACGCACCTTCTCGGAGATACTCATCTAAGTCTCGCAATTCCTTGATCCTCTCCAATAAGGTCGGTTGCACCACCAAGGTGGCAAGTGTAGCCGGCACTCCCGGCACTACTACTTCCAATCCAAGCCGTTGCATCTCCTTTTGCAACAACGGTTGGGGTGTAATCGCCGAGGCTAAGTTCTCTCCCGATTTTCTACTTAGCGCATCGGCTACGACATTTGCTTTTCCGGTGGTATAAAATCGTGACATCATAGTCCTTTAACAAATTTAACCACCGCGCCGTCGCATATTTAGCTCTTTTTGGGTGAACAAATACTTAAGGCTTTTGTGATCCGTGTAGATCTCGCAATGTTCACCGTACAAGTAATGCCTCCACAACTTTAGCGCGAAAATCACCGCGGCTAGCTCCAAGTCATGAACCGGGTAGTTCTTCTCATAAGGTTTCAATTGGCGCGAAGCATAAGCTATAACTCGCCCATTTTGCATCAAGACACACCCGAGTCCAATGTAGGAAGCATCACTGTACACGACGTATGTCTCCGCCTCAGAAAGCAAGTACCGGGGCCGACGTTAACCTTTCTTTTAACTCTTTGAAGCATCGATCGCAATCTTCGCTCCAAACATACTTGACTCCTTTGTGTGTAAGGCGCGTTAGCGGAGTGGATATTTTGGAGAACCCCTCCACGAACCGCCGATAATAACCCGCAAGTCCAAGGAAACTGCGGATTTCCGTTGCACTCGTTTCTGCGAGGCCAATCTTTAATTGCCTCTACTTTCTTCGGGACCACCGAGATACCCTCACCCGAAACCACATGTCCTAGGAAAGTAACCTCCGAAAGCCAAAATTCACATTTCTTCAACTTGGCATATAACTTCTCTTTTCGGAGTACTTCCAAGACAAGTCTCAAGTGCTCCTCGTGTTCTTCCTCGGTCCGAGAATATACCAATACGTCGTCAATGAAGACCACGACGCATCGGTCCAATAGCGGACGGAAGACACGGTTCATTAAGTCCATAAATGCCGCTGGGGCATTAGTAAGCCCGAATGGCATTACCGTGAACTCGTAATGGCCATACCGCGTACGGTACGCCGTTTTATGCACATCCTTGGGCCGTATCTTCAACTGATGATACCCCGACTGAAGGTCTATTTTAGAATACACCTTCGACCCTCGCAATTGATCGAACAAGTCGTCGATCCTTGGCAATGGATACTTGTTCTTTATTGTTACCTTGTTCAACTCGCGATAATCCACGCAGTCGAAGTGTGCCATCTTTCTTCTTGACGAAAAGCACAGAGCTCCCCACGAGACACGCTCGCCTCACAAAGCCTTTGTCGAGCAAGTCTTCCAATTGCGCTTTAAGCTCCTTTAGTTCTACCTGCCATTCTATACGGAGCCTTCGAAATCGGCGCCGCCCCAGAATCAAGTCAATAACGAATTCAACTTCCCTGGCTCGGTGGCAATCCCGGTAACTCCGTCGGAAACACATCCGGGTACTCGCACGCCACCCGAATGCCCTCAAGGTCTGGGTGTTCCTTTCGGTCATCTACGATGGTCGCCAAATAGGCTTTACAACCACCCTTTATCATCTTCCTTGCCCTAACCGTGGATATGGTCGCTGCAAAGCGCGCACCCTTACACGCTCGATACACCATTTCCTCTTGATTTGGCTCACGAAAAGTGATCACCCTTCTCTCGCAGTCGATGACCGCATAGTACTTGGTAAGCCAGTCTAGCCCCAAGATCACGTCAAACGACCACAACCGAGTTAGCACTAGCATATCGATCGGCATGACCCAATCACCTATCCGGACCGGACACGCGGACACTCGTCGTAGATCGTATAGGCGTGCTCGGGAGATTTAATATCCCAACCTTCCTTATCATGTAAAACCTCTAAGTCATGAGCACTAGCAAACGATGCACTTATAAATGAATGCGATGCACCAGTGTCGAATATAGCTTGAGCTCTCGCCCCATTGATAGAAATAATACCTCCCACAATGTCGTCGGGAGCCGGAGCCCGCTCCTCCACCCGAGTGGCAAAACCCGCCCACTCGGCGCTCTCGATGCCTCTCGCCGGCGCGACGATGATGAGCGCCACCGCTATAGGTGGTGGCGCCCCATCACCGCTCGGCGTAGAAGCGAGTCGATGCCGCCGACGGCAGTAAGATCCCCGCCTCGGCACTCTCGAATCATGTGCCCTGCCGACCGCACTTGTAGCACTTCCTTCTCGTCGCGAGCATGTCGCCGCCGATGGTTGCCGCCGCAGATAACACAACGGAAGGGTCTCCCGCCCTTCGCCGCCGTCTGGGATACCGAGGGGTTTCTTAGTGTTTGGCCGCCCCCCGCACCACCCGCCGCCGCTTCTTGCCTTTCTCTTTACTCTCCGCCATGGCCTCGCGCTCCTCCCGCGCATAGGCGCCGCCGTGCTCCGCAGAGAGTCTTGGCCGAAGACCTCCGCAAAGGTCGTGAGGTGGAAAAGTTGCACCGCCTCATAAATCCCGAAGTCCTCGCAAGAACCAATCGCCCGATCCCGGCCGTCGCGCACAACATCCGGACACAATCTATGATGTGGGAGAACTCTAGCTCATAGTCCGCCGCGCAGCGCCTCCCCGCCTCAACTTGCGAAATTTCTCGTGCATCTTCCGCTTCACGGAGTCGGGGAAGTAGTTCGAAAATACCGCTCTCTTGAACTCCTCCCACAACATTGGCGGTAGATCGGGTGACCGATCTCGCTTAACCCGCTTCCACCACGCCTTCGCCGCCTTATCTAGGCAATGGGTGGCGAAGTGTACTTTGTCTTTCTCCGGGGTGTTGAAGTCCTCGAAGATTGTTTGCATGGAGTCGACCCACGACTCCACGACCGCCGGTTCCACCACTCCTCCCTCAAAGATAGGTGGCTTGAATTTCATGAACTTAATGAGCGCCGCCAATGCGCGCTCCGTTCCTCGTCGTTCGCCGCACTACCCGGTCCGAAGTCCCCGATCCGCCCGACCGCCGTGAATCGGTACGGCCGCAATCGGATCCGCCGCCGCCGCACCATCGACTACGGCCGCGCATCCCAGCAGAGGTGTAGGGTGCTCACCGCTCGCGCCGCCGTTTGTCGTCGCTCCAATGTCTCCCGGAGCCGTCGACTGCCGCCTTGAGCCCTTACGGACTCGCCTTGTTGCCGCACTACGCCAATAAGCGCGCCATCCGCTTCCTCAAGCCCCCCCGCCGCTACGGCCGCGGGTTGCACAGAGCCGCACTCGGTTCCTCAGGCATCGACCTTGTTCGGGGTCGACCACGAGGTGCCATTGCTTCCTGAAATGAAGCAACTCACGTTAATACTTAAACACGTACTCGGATATACCAATCCGGCGAAAGCAAATAAGCGCATTCATTAACATTCCGTAGTATCATGTCGTCGGCCGCCGATCACAACACAAGGAATAGAAAATAAATAGCAACTTAAAGTTAGTCTCTAATCATCTTAGAGACATAAGACAGGAACCCAATCACATGCTTTCGCTATACTTGTTCACGTCACTCACGTTTCCTTAGGTCCTTAGGTTCTTTCCAATCCTATGGCCCCTAGGTCCATCCTAAGCTTTCACTTTTTGGCTTTATACCCGCTCTGATACCATTTTATCTGTCACGCCCGAGACCGATCCATTTGGCCGGTTCGAGCTCATCGTACGCCGAACGACAGAAGCTTCCCCGTCCGCCCAAGGCTCAACAAGTACGTATAGAGTATAAATTTTACACATGCGGAAGCATACACAAAAGGCTTACACGAGGGTAAGCAACATAGCCAAAATGAAAGTAACTAATGTAATACATACAAGTAACATGATTAATTGCAATCACATACATGCATAATTCTTACAACTTTGCATTCTTTAAAAGACTACCATTCTTTACATTCTTTGCATCATTTCTTTTTACATCTCATAGTCTTCAAAGATAAAGCTTAAATACATTTGATATTAGCATCTACCATCATCAAATACAAAAGATGATACAAAAGGGTAATGCAACTATAACAAAAGTAAAGTACTCGGTCTCTACCTAGGGCGATGCCCTTCCCGCGATCGTCGGCTCACTCGGTCCCGCTCCGTGGAAATAGTGGGGTGAGAACTACAACAGAGTTCCCAGAGGGTTCGGCAACCAACCACGCCGACTTTCCCACTAGGTCTAACTCAAGCGTAATAGAAAGAAAGGTAAGATAAGAACCAAACTATCAAATGCAACTAATACGCTTGAAAGTAAAGATAATATGCTCAAACTGTAACACATGCAAGATCATAAGTTCAATACCCAATCTCTTGGCTAACCCGTGGTTTCGCCTCAACAAGACTCAACCAAACTCAAAATCCCATAGTATACCGGGAGGCTCAATATCGACCCGTTGGGACCGTCCCCTGAAAACTCATTCCCCCGGAAAACTCATTCCAAAGGGTGACCTACTCCGGAGCGCACCGCTTGAAGGGGGAGCTACCGCCCTCGAGCAAGGACTATATGGTGAGTACGATCAATCCTTAACTTTAAGGATTCTAAATCTCAATCTGTTCCTTACCTTCAAGGAGAACTCATGTTCATATGACCCTTAACTCTAAGGTTATTGTCAAATGTCAATCTCATGACTCTACTAGTGTTATATACACTACAAGTTCTCGTTCTTGCTCTTTGATGTCACTCATGTTGTCTAAGTATTCTAGACTCATCTTTGTCACATTCTCTAATACATGTCCAATGTCGCATTCACTTGTCAATTACACTACTTGTTCTTTAGCATGCATATATATATAGGGTTCTTGTTCTTAGCATTTGTTCTCATACAATTATATCTCATGCATTTGAACTCACAAATCGCAATATAACTCATAAATTACCCTACTATGCATTATGCTCAACATATATAAAATGCTCAAAAGTGACACTTAGACATAGAAAGAATTCCGGTGTCCTTGGAATGCACCACCCACCTTCTAAAATTATGGATGGGTTGCCCGTCAAGTTTCGTAGCTAACCGAGGCCTATTTTGCAATCTGCGCAGTTATCAGATTTTACATCAGGCTAACTTATATAGCAACTCATAGATAGGCTTTCGTTTAATTAAACGGAGTTGTCCCACGCGTCGGGGATACCCCCAATTAGGTTTCTACAAGGTCAATTTGACCCTAGAACCTCTATGGCAAAAAGCCCCAAATTTGGGTGCTCAACCAAGCCCTATGTGAAACCCTAGGTTTTTGATCTCCTAAACAAGCAAGGAAAGCTTGTTAACCCTATTAGAGTTCATCCAAACCCATTCGAACCAATTCTAGGGCATCTACTTGAAGCCCTAAGGATTCACCATGAGAGCTCATGAAGCATCCATGGATTTTCATGGAGCTTGATGCTCTACCATGTCTCTAACATGAGAGAAACTCAAAAACTCTAGGTTTCATGGAAGAAAATCCAAACCCTAACCTAGGTTTCCAAAGAAACCATACCTTGGCCCAAGCTATCCCACTATCCACCTTGTAGGAGAGCTTCTAGAGCCTCCAAGCCTCCAAAATCTCCTCCTTGGGCTTCTCCTCCTTCTTCTCCAAGCTCTAGAGCTCCTTTTCTAGAGAGAGAAAGCGGGGAAATGAGAGAGAGTGTGTTGGGGGAGAATGGCCGTGAATAGATGAGAGGGGTGGGTCGCATATAGTGTTGTGACAATTGCCAAAAAGCCCCTCCATTTGCGAAAATTACAACCGCTTCGAATCGCGCTTCTGTCCACTGTCCGGTCTCGGCTTATTGTCCTGCCTCGCACGCCGGTTTTCCAGGACTTAGCCATTTTTCTGCATGTTACGCAGCCCATCGTCCGGTCTTGGCTGGTCGTCTGGTCTTGACTATCCTCCTTGGTCCGGTCGTCCGGTCTCAAGATTGTTTCTCATCGCGCAGCTGGGGCACTTGGTGGCATCCGGACAACCCCTGGCTGTCCGGTCTCGGCTGCTCCAAGTCTGGGAATTTCCACCAGACTTGCGGTTTAGCTTTTCCAAGACCCCACTTCGCTGCGCACGGGTTCCAAAGCACATAGAACCCACACTTACTCGCTCTACTCCGGGTCCCGCTCATTTTGACGGAACTCGGCGCGCTTTACGGGGGAGTGGGATGTTACAGTTAGGGCGCAACTGAGTAGTCTAATGTTGGTCCGATTTTGGTTCTTGTGAACGTTGGCATGGATACGTTGCGAATATACACTTTATGAACATAATAGAACAAATAATTAGGTTTTACTCTTTGTTCGATTGAATGAGAAAAAGTACGCTTCCAAAGATATACCGTTAGTGGCGCAACCGAGTAATCTAATGTTGGTCCGGTTTTGGTTCTTGTGAACGTTGGCATGGATACGTTGCGAATCTACATTCTCGGGACATAATAGAACAATATAATTAGGTTTTACTCTTTGTTCGATTGAAAGAGAAAAAGTACTGTTTCCAAAAATATACTGTTAGGGCGCAACTGAGTAGTCTAATGTTGGTCCGGTTTTGGTTCTTGTGAACGTTGGCATGGATACGTTGCGAATATACACTCTCGGGACATAATAGAACAATATAATTAGATTTTACTCTTTGTTAGATTGATTGAGAAAAAGTACGTTTCCCAAAATATACTGTTAGGGCGCAACTGAGTAGTCTAATGTTGGTCCTGTTTTGGTTCTTGTGAACGTTGGCATGGATACGTTGCGAATATACACTCTCGGGACATAATAGAACAATATAATTAGGTTTTACTCTTTGTTCGATTGAATGAGAAAAAGTACTATTTCGAAAGATATACTGTTAGGGCGCAACTGAGTAATCTAATGTTGGTCCGGTTTTGGTTCTTGTGAACGTTGGCATGGATACGTTGCGAATATACACTCTCCGGACATAATAGAACAATATAATTAGGTTTTACTCTTTGTTCGATTGAGTGAGAAAAAGTACTGCTTCCAAAGATATACTGTTAGGGCGCAACTGAGTAGTCTAATGTTGGTCCGATTTTGGTTCTTGTGAACGTTGGCATGGATACGTTGCGAATATACACTTTATGAACATAATAGAACAAATAATTATGTTTTACTCTTTGTTCGATTGAATGAGAAAAAGTACTGCTTCCAAAGATATACTGTTAGGCGCAATCGAGTAATCTAATGTTGGTCCGGTTTTGGTTCTTGTGAACGTTGGCATGGATACGTTGCGAATATACATTCTCGGGACATAATAGAACAATATAATTAGGTTTTACTCTTTCTTCGATTGAATGAGAAAAAGTACTGCTTCCAAAGATATACTGTTAGGGCGCAACTGAGTAGCCTAATGTTGGTCCGGTTTTGGTTCTTGTGAACGTTGGCATGGATACGTTGCGAATATACACTCTCGGGGCATAATAGAACAATATAATTAGGTTTTACTCTTTGTTCGATTGAATGAGAAAAAGTACTGTTTCCCAAGATATACTGTTAGGGCGCAACTGAGTAGTCTAATGTTGGTCCGGTTTTGGTTCTTGTGAACGTTGGCATGGATACGTTGCGAATATACACTCTCGGGACATAATAGAACAATATAATTAGATTTTACTCTTTGTTAGATTGATTGAGAAAAAGTACTGCTTCCAAAGATATACTGTTAGGGCGCAACTGAGTAGCCTAATGTTGGTCCGGTTTTGGTTCTTGTTAACGTTGGCATGGAAACGTTGCGAATATACACTCTAGGGGCATAATAGAACAATATAATTAGGTTTTACTCTTTGTTCGATAGAAAGAGAAAAAGTACTGCTTCCCAAGATATACTGTTAGGGCGCAACTGAGTAGTCTAATGTAGGTCCGGTTTTGGTTCTTGTGAACGTTGGCATGGATACGTTGCGAATATACACACTCGGGGCATAATAGAAAATTATAACTAAGTTTTACTCTTTGGTCGATTGAATGAGAAAAAGTACTGTTTCCAAAGTTATACTGTTAGGGCGCAACTGAGTAGTCTAATGTTAGTCCGGTTTTGGTTCTTGTGAACGTTGGCATGGATACGTTGCGAATATACACTCTCGGGGCGTAATAGAACAATATAATTAGGTTTTACTCTTTGTTCGATTGAATGAGAAAAAGTACTGCTTCCAAAGATATACTGTTAGGGCGCAACTGAGTAATCTAATGTTGGTCCGGTTTTGCTTCTTGTGAACGTTGGAATTGATACGTTGCGAATATACACTCTCGGGGCGTAATAGAACAATATAATTAGGTTTTACTCTTTGTTCGATTGAATGAGAAAAATATCTGCTTCCAAAGATATACCGTTAGGGCGCAAATCGAGTAATCTAATGTTGGTCCTGGTTTTGGTTCTTGTGAACGTTGGCATGGATACGTTGCGAATATACACTCTCGGGCAAAAGAGAACAATATAATTAGGTTTTACTCTTTGTTCGATAGAAAGAGAAAAAGTACTTTCCCAAGATATCTTGTTAGGGCGCAACTGAGTAGTCTAATGTTGGTCCGGTTTTGGTTCTTGTGAACGTTGGCATGGATACGTTGCGAATATACACTCTCGGGACATAATAGAACAATATAATTAGGTTTTACTCTTTGTTCGATTGAATGAGAAAAAGTACTATTTCCAAAGATATACTGTTAGGGCGCAACTGAGTAGTCTAATGTTGGTCCGGTTTTGGTTCTTGTGAACGTTGGCATGGATACGTTGCGTATATACACTCTCCGGACATAATAGAACAATATAATTTGGTTTTACTCTTTGTTCGATTGAGTGAGAAAAAGTACTGCTTCCAAAGATATACTGTTAGGGCGCAACTGAGTAGTCTAATGTTGGTCCGATTTTGGTTCTTGTGAACGTTGGCATGGATACGTTGCGAATATACACTTTATGAACATAATAGAACAAATAATTATGTTTTACTCTTTGTTCGATTGAATGAGAGAAAGTACGCTTCCAAAGATATACTTGTTAGGCGCAACCGAGTAATCTAATGTTGGTCGGTTTTGGTTCTTGTGAACGTTGGCATGGATACGTTGCGAATATACACTCTCGGGACATAATAGAACAATATAATTAGGTTTTACTCTTTCTTCGATTGAATGAGAAAAAGTACTGCTTCCAAAGATACACCGTTAAGGCGCAACTGAGTAGCCTAATGTTGGTCCGGTTTTGGTTCTTGTGAACGTTGGCATGGATACGTTGCGAATATACACTCTCGGGGCATAATAGAACAATATAATTAGGTTTTTCTCTTTGTTCGATTGAATGAGAAAAAGTACCGTTTCCCAAGATATACTGTTAGGGCGCAACTGAGTAATCTAATGTTGGTCCTGCTTTTGGTTCTTGTGAACGTTGGCATGGATACGTTGCGAATATACACTCTCGGGACATAATAGAACAATATAATTAGGTTTTACTCTTTGTTCGATTGAATGAGAAAAAGTACTGCTTCCAAAGATATACTGTTAGGGCGAAACTGAGTAGCCTAATGTTGGTCCGGTTTTGGTTCTTGTTAACGTTGGCATGGAAACGTTGCGAATATACACTCTAGGGCATAATAGAACAATATAATTAGGTTTTACTCTTTGTTCGATTGAATGAGAAAAAGTACGCTTCCCAAGATATACCGTTAGTGGCAACCGAGTAGTCTAATGTTGGTCCTGCTTTGGTTCTTGTGAACGTTGGCATGGATACGTTGCGAATATACACACTCGGGCATAATAGAAAATTATAATTAAGTTTTACTCTTTGGTCGATTGAATGAGAAAAAGTACCGTTTCCAAAGATATACCGTTAAGGCGCAACCGAGTAGTCTAATGTTAGTCGGTTTGGTTCTTGTGAACGGTGGCATGGATACGATGCGAATATACACTCTCGGGCATAATAGAACAATATAATTAGGTTTTACTCTTTGTTCGATTGAATGAGAAAAAGTACTGCTTCCAAAGATATACTGTTAGGGCGCAACTGAGTAATCTAATGTTGGTCCGGTTTTGGTTCTTGTGAACGTTGGCTTTGATACGTTGCGAATATGCACTCTCGGGGCATAATAGAACAATATAATTAGGTTTTACTCTTTGTTCGATTGAATGAGAAAAAGTACTGCTTCCAAAGTTATAATGTTAGGGCGCAACTGAGTAGTCTAATGTTGGTCCGGTTTTGGTTCTTGTGAAGGTCGGCATGGATACGTTGCGAATATACACTCTCGGGGCATAATAGAACAATATAATTAGGTTTTACTCTTTGTTCGATTGAATGAGAGAAAGTACTGCCAAAGATATACCGTTTGGGCGCAACTGAGTAGTCTAATGTTGGTCCGGTTTTGGTTCTTGTGAACGTTGGCATGGATACGTTGCGAATATACACTCTCGTGACATAATAGAACAATATAATTAGGTTTTACTCTTTGTTCGATTGAATGAGAAAAAGTACTGTTTCGAAAGATATACTGTTAGGGCGCAACTGAGTAATCTAATGTTGGTCCGGTTTTGGTTCTTGTGAAGGTCGGCATGGATACGTTGCGAATATACACTCTCGGGGCATAATAGAACAATATAATTAGGTTTTACTCTTTGTTCGATTGAATGAGAGAAAGTACTGCTTCCAAAGATATATTGTTAGGGCGCAACTATGTAGTCTAATGTTGGTCCGGTTTCGGTTCTTTTGAACGTTGGCATGGATACGTTGCGAATATACACTCTCGGGACATAATAGAACAATATAATTAGGTTTTACTCTTTGTTCGATTGAATGAGAAAAATCTTGCTTCCAAAGATATACCGTTAGGGGCGCCACCGAGTAGTCTATTGTTGGTCGGTTTTGTTCTTGTGAACGTTCGCACGGATACGTTGCGAATATACACTCTCGGGCATAATAGAACAATATAATTAGGTTTTACTCTTTATTCGATTGAATGAGAAAAAGTACTGTTTCCAAAGTTATACTGTTATGGCGCAACTGAGCAAGCTAATGTTGTACCGGTATTGGTTCTTGTCAACATTGACATCGATACGTTGCAAATTTACACTCTCGGGCATAATAGAACAATATAATTAGGTTTTACTCTTTGTTCGATTGAATGAGAAAAGTACCGCTTCCAAAGATATACTGTTAGGGCGCAACTGAGTTGTCTCATGTTGGTCCGCTTTTTGTTCTTGTGAACGTTCGCACGGATACGTTGCGAATATACACTCTCGGGGCATAATAGAACAATATAATTAGGTTTTACACTTTATTCGATTGAATGAGAAAAAGTACTGTTTCCAAAGTTATACTGTTATGGCGCAACTGAGTAAGCTAATGTTGTACCGGTTTTGGTTCTTGTCAACATTGACATCGATACGTTGCAAATTTACACTCTCGGGGCATAATAGAAAAATATAATTAGGTTTTACTCTTTGTTCGATTGAATGAGAAAAAGTACTGCTTCCAAAGATATACTGTTAGGGCGCAACTGAGTAATCTAATGTTAGTCCGGTTTTGGTTCTAGTGAACGTTGGCATTGATACGTTGCGAATATGCACTCTCGGGGCATAATAGAACAATATAATTAGGTTTTACTCTTTGTTCGATTGAATGAGGAAAAGTACTGTTTCCAAAGTTGTACTGTTAGGGCGCAACTGAGTAGTCTAATGTTGGTCCGGTTTTGGTTCTTGTGAACGTTGGCATGGATACGTTGCGAATATACACTCTCGGGACATAATAGAACAATATAATTAGATTTTACTCTTTGTTAGATTGATTGAGAAAAAGTACTGCTTCCAAAGATATACTGTTAGGGCGCAACTGAGTAGCCTAATGTTGGTCCGGTATTGGTTCTTGTTAACGTTGGCATGGAAACGTTGCGAATATACACTCTAGGGGCATAATAGAACAATATAATTAGGTTTTACTCTTTGTTCGATAGAAAGAGAAAAAGTACTGCTTCCCAAGATATACTGTTAGGGCGCAACTGAGTAGTCTAATGTTGGTCCGGTTTTGGTTCTTGTGAACGTTGGCATGGATACGTTGCGAATATACACACTCGGGGCATAATAGAAAAATATAATTAAGTTTTACTCTTTGGTCGATTGAATGAGAAAAAGTACTGTTTCCAAAGATATACTGTTAAGGCGCAACTGAGTAGTCTAATGTTAGTCCGGTTTTGGTTCTTGTGAACGGTGGCATGGATACGATGCGAATATACACTCTCGGGCATAATAGAACAATATAATTAGGTTTTACTCTTTGTTCGATTGAATGAGAAAAAGTACTGCTTCCAAAGATATACTGTTAGGGCGCAACTGAGTAATCTAATGTTGGTCCGGTTTTGGTTCTTGTGAACGTTGGCATTGATACGTTGCGAATATACACTCTCTGGGCATAATAGAACAATATAATTAGGTTTTACTCTTTGTTCGATTGAATGAGAAAAAATACTGCTTCCAAAGATATACTGTTAGGGCGCAACTGAGTAATCTAATGTTGGTCCGGTTTTGGTTCTTGTGAACGTTGGCATGGATACGTTGCGAATATACACTCTCGGGGCAAAAGAGAACAATATAATTAGGTTTTACTCTTTGTTCGATAGAAAGAGAAAAAGTACTGCTTCCCAAGATATACTGTTAGGGCGCAACTGAGTAGTCTAATGTTGGTCCGGTTTTGGTTCTTGTGAACGTTGGCATGGATACGTTGCGAATATACACTCTCGGGACATAATAGAACAATATAATTAGGTTTTACTCTTTGTTCGATTGAATGAGAAAAAGTACTATTTCGAAAGATATACTGTTAGGGCGCAACTGAGTAGTCTAATGTTGGTCCGATTTTGGTTCTTGTGAACGTTGGCATGGATACGTTGCGAATATACACTTTATGAACATAATAGAACAAATAATTATGTTTTACTCTTTGTTCGATTGAATGAGAAAAAGTACTGCTTCCAAAGATATACTGTTAGGGCGCAACTGAGTAATCTAATGTTGGTCCGGTTTTGGTTCTTGTGAACGTTGGCATGGATACGTTGCGAATATACACTCTCGGGACATAATAGAACAATATAATTAGGTTTTACTCTTTCTTCGATTGAATGAGAAAAAGTACTGCTTCCAAAGATACACTGTTAGGGCGCAACTGAGTAGCCTAATGTTGGTCCGGTTTTGGTTCTTGTGAACGTTGGCATGGATACGTTGCGAATATACACTCTCGGGGCATAATAGAACAATATAATTAGGTTTTACTCTTTGTTCGATTGAATGAGAAAAAGTACTTGTTTCCCAAGATATACTGTTAGGGCGCAACTGAGTAGTCTAATGTTGGTCCGGTTTTGGTTCTTGTGAACGTTGGCATGGATACGTTGCGAATATACACTCTCGGGACATAATAGAACAATATAATTAGGTTTTACTCTTTGTTCGATTGAATGAGAAAAAGTACTGCTTCCAAAGATATACTGTTAGGGCGCAACTGAGTAGCCCAATGTTGGTCCGGTTTTGGTTCTTGTTAACGTTGGCATGGATACGTTGCGAATATACACTCTAGGGGCATAATAGAACAATATAATTAGGTTTTACTCTTTGTTCGATAGAATGAGAAAAGTACGCTTCCAAAGATATACTGTTAGGGCGCAACTGAGTAGTCTAATGTTGGTCCGGTTTTGGTTCTTGTGAACGTTGGCATGGATACGTTGCGAATATACACACTCGGGGCATAATAGAAAATTATAATTAAGTTTTACTCTTTGGTCGATTGAATGAGAAAAAGTACTGTTTCCAAAGATATACTGTTAAGGCGCAACTGAGTAGTCTAAGGTTAGTCCGGTTTTGGTTCTTGTGAACGGTGGCATGGATACGATGCGAATATACACTCTCGGGGCATAATAGAACAATATAATTAGGTTTTACTCTTTGTTCGATTGAATGAGAAAAAGTACTGCTTCCAAAGATATATTGTTAGGGCGCAACTGAGTAATCTAATGTTGGTCCGGTTTTGGTTCTTGTGAACGTTGGCTTTGATACGTTGCGAATATGCACTCTCGGGGCATAATAGAACAATATAATTAGGTTTTACTCTTTGTTCGATTGATTGAGGAAAAGTACTGTTTCCAAAGTTATGCTGTTAGGCGCAACCGAGTAGTCTAATGTTGGTCGGTTTTGGTTCTTGTGAAGGTCGGCATGGATACGTTGCGAATATACACTCTCGGGCATAATAGAACAATATAATTAGGTTTTACTCTTTGTTCGATTGAATGAGAGGAAATCTGCTTCCAAAGATATACTTTTGGGCGCAACTAAGTAGTCTAATGTTGGTCTGGTTTTGGTTCTTTTGAACGTTGGCATGGATACGTTGCGAATATACACTCTCGGGGCATAATAGAACAATATAATTAGGTTTTACTCTTTGTTCGATTGAATGAGAAAAAGTACTACTTCCAAAGATATACTGTTAGGGCGCAACTGAGTAGTCTAATGTTGGTCCGGTTTTGGTTCTTGTGAAGGTCGGCATGGATACGTTGCGAATATACACTCTCGGGGCATAATAGAACAATATAATTAGGTTTTACTCTTTGTTCGATTGAATGAGAGAAAGTACTGCTTCCAAAGATATATATTGTTAGGGCGCAACTAAGTAGTCTAATGTTGGTCCGGTTTCGGTTCTTTTGAACTTTGGCATGGATACGTTGCGAATATACACTCTCGGGACATAATAGAACAATATAATTAGGTTTTACTCTTTGTTCGATTGAATGAGAAAAAGTACTGCTTCCAAAGATATACTGTTAGGGCGCCACTGAGTAGTCTATTGTTGGTCCGGTTTTTGTTCTTGTGAACGTTCGCACGGATACGTTGCGAATATACACTCTCGGGGCATAATAGAACAATATAATTAGGTTTTACTCTTTGTTCGATTGAATGAGAAAAAGTACTGCTTCCAAAGATATACTGTTAGGGCGCAACTGAGTAGTCTAATGTTGGTCCGGTTTTGGTTCTTGTTAACGTTGGCATGGATACGTTGCGAATATACACTCTCGGGACATAATAGAACAATATAATTAGGTTTTACTCTTTGTTCGATTGAATGAGAAAAAGTACTGCTTCCAAAGATATACTGTTAGGGCGCCACTGAGTAGTCTATTGTTGGTACGGTTTTTGTTCTTGTGATCGTTCGCACGGATACGTTGCGAATATACACTCTCGGGGCATAATAGAACAATATAATTAGGTTTTACACTTTATTCGATTGAATGAGAAAAATCATTTCCAAAGTTATCTTGTTATGGCGCAACGAGTAAGCTAATGTTGTTCCGGTTTTGGTTCTTGTCAACATTGACATCGATACGTTGCAAATTTACACTCTCGGGGCATAATAGAACAATATAATTAGGTTTTACTCTTTGTTCGATTGAATGAGAAAAAGTACTTCTTCCAAAGATTTACTGTTAGGGCGCAACTGAGTAATCTAATGTTGGTCCTGTTTTGGTTCTAGTGAACGTTGGCATTGATACGTTGCGAATATGCACTCTCGGGGCATAATAGAACAATATAATTAGGTTTTACTCTTTGTTCGATTGAATGAGGAAAATCGTTTCCAAAGTTGTCTTGTTAGGCGCAACCGAGTAGTTTAATGTTGGTCGGGTTTTGGTTCTTGTGAACGTTGGCATGGATACGTTGCGAATATACACTCTCGGGGCATAATAGAACAATATAATTAGGTTTTACTCTTTGTTCGATTGAATGAGAGAAAGTACTGCTTCCAAAGATATACTGTTAGGGCGCAACTGAGTAGTCTAATGTTGGTCCGGTTTTGTTTCTTGAGAACGTTGGCATGAATACGTTGCGAATATACACTCTCGGGACATAATAGAACAATATAATTAGGTTTTACTCTTTGTTCGATTGAATGAGAAAAAGTACTATTTCCAAAGATATTTGTTAGGCGCAACCGAGTAATCTAATGTTTGTCGGTTTCGTTCTTGTGAACGTTGGCATCGATACGTTGCAAATTTACACTCTCGGGGCATAATAGAACAAAATAATTAGGTTTTACTCTTTGTTCGATTGAGTGAGAAAAAGTACTGCTTCCAAAGATATACTGTTAGGGCGCAACTGAGTAGTCTAATGTTGGTCCGGTTTTGGTTCTTGTGAACGTTGGCATGGATACGTTGCGAATATACACTTTATGAACATAATAGAACAAATAATTATGTTTTACTCTTTGTTCGATTGAATGAGAAAAGTACCGCTTCCAAAGATATAATGTTAGGCGCAATCGAGTAATCTAATGTTCGTCGGTTTTGGTTCTTGTGAACGTTGGCATGAATACGTTGCGAATATACACTCTCGGGGCATAATAGAACAAAATAATTAGGTTTTACTCTTTCTTCGATTGAATGAGAAAAAGTGTTGTTTCCAAAGATATACTGTTTGGGCACAACTGATTAGTCTAATGTTAGTCGGTTTTGGTTCTTGTGAACGTTGGCATGGATACGTTGCGAATATACACTCTCGGGGCATAATAGAACAATATAATTAGGTTTTACTCTTTGTTCGATTGAATGAGAAAAATTACTGTTTCCCAAGATATACTGTTAGGGCGCAACTGAGTAGTCTAATGTTGGTCCGGTTTTGGTTCTTGTGAACGTTGGCATGGATACGTTGCGAATATACACTCTCGGGACATAATAGAACAATATAATTAGATTTTACTCTTTGTTAGATTGATTGAGAGAAAGTACTGCTTCCAAAGATATACTGTTTGGGCGCAACTAAGTAGTCTAATGTTGGTCCGGTTTTGGTTCTTTTGAACGTTGGCATGGATACGTTGCGAATATACACTCTCGGGACATAATAGAACAATATAATTAGGTTTTACTCTTTGTTCGATTGAATGAGAAAAAGTACCGCTTCCAAAGATATACTGTTAGTGCGCAACTGAGTAGTCTAATGTTGGTCCGGTTTTGGTTCTTGTGAACGTTGGCATGGATACGTTGCGAATATACACTCTCGGGACATAATAGAACAATATAATTAGGTTTTACTCTTTGTTCGATTGAATGAGAAAAAGTACTATTTCGAAAGATATACTGTTAGGGCGCAACTGAGTAATCTAATGTTGGTCCGGTTTTGGTTCTTGTGAACGTTGGCATGGATACGTTGCGAATATACACTCTACATAATAGAACAATATAATTAGGTTTTACTCTTTGTTCGATTGAGTGAGAAAAATCTTTCCAAAGATATCTTGTTAGGCGCAATCGAGTAGTCTAATGTTGATCCGGTTTTGGTTCTTGTGAACGTTGGCATGGATACGTTGCGAATATACACTCTCGGGACATAATAGAACAATATAATTAGATTTTACTCTTTGTTAGATTGATTGAGAGAAAGTACTGCTTCCAAAGATATACTGTTTGGGCGCAACTAAGTAGTCTAATGTTGGTCCGGTTTTGGTTCTTTTGAACGTTGGCATGGATACGTTGCGAATATACACTCTCGGGACATAATAGAACAATATAATTAGGTTTTACTCTTTGTTCGATTGAATGAGAAAAAGTACTGCTTCCAAAGATATACTATTAAAGAATCGAGTAGTCTAATGTTGGTCCGGTTTTGGTTCTTGTGAACGTTGGCATGGATACGTTGCGAATATACACTCTCGGGACATAATAGAACAATATAATTAGGTTTTACTCTTTGTTCGATTGAATGAGAAAAAGTACTATTTCGACAGATATACCGTTAGGGCGCAACTGAGTAGTCTAATGTTGGTCCGGTTTTGGTTCTTGTGAACGCTGGCATGGATACGTTGCGAATATACACTCTCCGAACATAATAGAACAATATAATTAGGTTTTACTCTTTGTTCGATTGAGTGAGAAAAAGTACTGCTTCCAAAGATATACTGTTAGGGCGCAACTGAGTAGTCTAATGTTGGTCCGATTTTGGTTCTTGTGAACGTTGGCATGGATACGTTGCGAATATACACTTTATGAACATAATAGAACAAATAATTATGTTTTACTCTTTGTTCGATTGAATGAGAGAAAGTACTGCTTCCAAAGATATATTGTTAGGGCGCAACTATGTAGTCTAATGTTGGTCCGGTTTTGGTTCTTGTGAACGTTGGCATGGATACGTTGCGAATATACACTCTCGGGACATAATAGAACAATATAATTAGATTTTACTCTTTGTTAGATTGATTGAGAGAAAGTACTGCTTCCAAAGATATACTGTTTGGGCGCAACTAAGTAGTCTAATGTTGGTCCAGTTTTGGTTCTTTTGAACGTTGGCATGGATACGTTGCGAATATACACTCTCGGGACATAATAGAACAATATAATTAGGTTTTCCTCTTTGTTCGATTGAAGAAGAAAAAGTACTGTTTCCCAAGATATACTGTTAGGGCGCAACTGAGTAGTCTAATGTTGGTCCGGTTTTGGTTCTTGTGAACGTTGGCATGGATACGTTGCGAATATACACTCTCGGGACATAATAGAACAATATAATTAGGTTTTACTCTTTGTTCGATTGAATGAGAAAAAGTACTATTTCGAAAGATATACTGTTAGGGCGCAACTGAGTAGTCTAATGTTGGTCCGGTTTTGGTTCTTGTGTACGCTGGCATGGATACGTTGCGAATATACACTCTCCGGACATAATACGACAATATAATTAGGTTTTACTCTTTGTTCGATTGAGTGAGTAAAAGTACTGCTTCCAAAGATATACTGTTAGGGCGCAACTGAGTAGTCTAATGTTGGTCCGATTTTGGTTCTTGTGAACGTTGGCATGGATACGTTGCGAATATACACTTTATGAACATAATAGAACAAATAATTATGTTTTACTCTTTGTTCGATTGAATGAGAAAAAGTACTGGTTCCAAAGATATACTGTTAGGGCGCAACTGAGTAATCTAATGTTGGTCCGATTTTGGTTCTTGTGAACGTTGGCATGGATACGTTGCGAATATACACTTTATGAACATAATAGAACAAATAATTATGTTTTACTCTTTGTTCGATTGAATGAGAAAAAGTACTGTTTCCAAAGATATACTGTTAGGGCGCAACTGAGTAGTCTAACGTTGGTCCGGTTTTGGTTCTTGTGAACGTTGGCATGGATACGTTGCGAATATACACTCTCGGGACATAATAGAACAATATAATTAGGTTTTACTCTTTGTTCGATTGAATGAGAAAAAGTACTGCTTCCAAAGATACACTGTTAGGGCGCAACTGAGTAGCCTAATGTTGGTCCGGTTTTGGTTCTAGTGAACGTTGGCATTGATACGTTGCGAATATGCACTCTCGGGGCATAATAGAACAATATAATTAGGTTTTACTCTTTGTTCGATTGAGTGAGAAAAAGTACTGCTTCCAAAGATATACTGTTAGGGCGCAACTGAGTAGTCTAATGTTGGTCCGGTTTTGGTTCTTGTGAACGTTGGCATGGATACGTTGCGAATATACACTTTATGAACATAATAGAACAAATAATTATGTTTTACTCTTTGTTCGGTTGAATGAGAGAAATCTTGCTTCCAAAGATATAGTGTTAGGGCGCAACTGAGTAGTCTAATGTTGGTCCGGTTTTGGTTCTTGTGAACGTTGGCATGGATACGTTGCGAATATACACTCTCGGGACATAATAGAACAATATAATTAGATTTTACTCTTTGTTCGATTGATTGAGGAAGGTACTGTTTCCAAAGTTATACTGTTAGGGCGCAACTAAGTAGTCTAATGTTGGTCCAGTTTTGGTTCTTTTGAACGTTGGCATGGATACGTTGCGAATATACACTCTCGGGACATAATAGAACAATATAATTAGGTTTTACTCTTTGTTCGATTGAATGAGAAAAAGTACTGCTTCCAAAGATATACAGGCGCAACTGAGTAGTCTAATGTTGGTCCGGTTTTGGTTCTTGTGAACGTTGGCATGGATACGTTGCGAATATACACTCTCGGGACATAATAGAACAATATAATTAGGTTTTACTCTTTGTTCGATTGAATGAGAAAAAGTACTATTTCGAAAGATATACTGTTAGGGCGCAACTGAGTAATCTAATGTTGGTCCGGTTTTGGTTCTTGTGAACGTTGGCATGGATACGTTGCGAATATACACTCTCCCATAATAGAACAATATAATTAGGTTTTACTCTTTGTTCGATTGAGTGAGAAAAAGTACTGCTTCCAAAGATATACTGTTAGGGCGCAACTGAGTAGTCTAATGTTGGTCCGGTTTTGGTTCTTGTGAACGTTGGCGTGGATACGTTGCGAATATACACTCTATGAACATAATAGAACAAATAATTATGTTTTACTCTTTGTTCGATTGAATGAGAAAAGTACGCTTCCAAAGAGATACTGTTAGGGCGTAACTGAGTAATCTAATGTTGGTCCGGTTTTGGTTCTTGTGAACGTTGGCATGGATACGTTGCGAATATACACTTTATGAACATAATAGAACAAATAATTATGTTTTACTCTTTGTTCGATTGAATGAGAAAAAGTACTGCTTTCAAAGATATACTGTTAGGGCGCAACTGAGTAATCTAATGTTGGTCCGGTTTTGGTTCTTGTGAACGTTGGCATGGATACGTTGCGAATATACATTCTCGGGACATAATAGAACAATATAATTAGGTTTTACTCTTTCTTCGATTGAATGAGAAAAATACGCTTCCAAAGATACACTGTTAGGCGCAACCGAGTAGCCTAATGTTGGTCGGTTTTGGTTCTTGTGAACGTTGGCATGGATACGTTGCGAATATACACTCTCGGGGCATAATAGAACAATATAATTAGGTTTTACTCTTTGTTCGATTGAATGAGAAAAGTACGTTTCCCAAGATATACCGGTAGGCGCAAGCGAGTAGTCTAATGTTGGTCCGGTTTTGGTTCTTGTGAACGTTGGCATGGATACGTTGCGAATATACACTCTCGGGACATAATAGAACAATATAATTAGATTTTACTCTTTGTTAGATTGATTGAGAAAAAGTACGCTTCCAAAGATATACGTTAGGCGCAACTGAGTAGCCTAATGTTGGTCCGGTTTTGGTTCTTGTTAACGTTGGCATGGAAACGTTGCGAATATACACTCTACGGGCATAATAGAACAATATAATTAGGTTTTACTCTTTGTTCGATAGAAAGAGAAAAAAATCTTGCTTCCCAAGATATACCGTTAGGGCGCAACTGAGTAGTCTAATGTTGGTCCGGTTTTGGTTCTTGTGAACGTTGGCATGGATACGTTGCGAATATACACTCTCGGGACATAATAGAACAATATAATTAAGTTTTACTCTTTGGTCGATTGAATGAGAAAAAGTACTTGTTTCCAAAGATATACCGTTAAGGCGCAACCGAGTAGTCTAATGTTAGTCGGTTTGGTTCTTGTGAACGGTGGCATGGATACGATGCGAATATACACTCTCATAATAGAACAATATAATTAGGTTTTACTCTTTGTTCGATTGAATGAGAAAAAGTACCGCTTCCAAAGATATACCGTTAGGGCGAAATCGAGTAATCTAATGTTGGTCCGGTTTTGGTTCTTGTGAACGTTGGCTTTGATACGTTGCGAATATGCACTCTCGGGCATAATAGAACAATATAATTAGGTTTTACTCTTTGTTCGATTGATTGAGGAAAAGTACTGTTTCCAAGTTTTTCTGTTAGGGCGCAACTGAGTAGTCTTATGTTTGTCCGGTTTTGGTTCTTCTGAAGGTCGGCATGGATACGTTGCGAATATACACTCTCGGGGCATAATAGAACAATATAATTAGGTTTTACTCTTTGTTCGATTGAATGAGAGAAAGTACTGCTTCCAAAGATATACTGTTTGGGCGCAACTAAGTAGTCTAATGTTGGTCCGGTTTTGGTTCTTTTGAACGTTGGCATGGATACGTTGCGAATATACACTCTCGGGACATAATAGAACAATATAATTAGGTTTTACTCTTTGTTCGATTGAATGAGAAAAAGTCGCTTCCAAAGATATCTTTAGTTAGGCGCCAGTAGTCTATTGTTGGTCCGGTTTTTGTTCTTGTGAACGTTCGCACGGATACGTTGCGAATATACACTCTCGGGGCATAATAGAACAATATAATTAGGTTTTACACTTTATTCGATTGAATGAGAAAAAGTACTGTTTCCAAAGTTATACTGTTATGGCGCAACTGAGTAAGCTAATGTTGTACCGGTTTTGGTTCTTGTCAACATTGACATCGATACGTTGCAAATTTACACTCTCGGGGCATAATAGAACAATATAATTAGGTTTTACTCTTTGTTCGATTGAATGAGAAAAAGTACTGCTTCCAAAGATATACTGTTAGGGCGCAACTGAGTAGTCTATTGTTGGTCCGGTTTTTGTTCTTGTGAACGTTCGCACGGATACGTTGCGAATATACACTCTCGGGGCATAATAGAACAATATAATTAGGTTTTACACTTTATTCGATTGAATGAGAAAAATCTTTGTTTCCAAAGTTATCTTTGTTATGGCGCAACCGAGTAAGCTAATGTTGTACCGGTTTTGGTTCTTGTCAACATTGACATCGATACGTTGCAAATTTACACTCTCGGGGCATAATAGAACAATATAATTAGGTTTTACTCTTTGTTCGATAGAAAGAGAAAAACTTCCAAAGATATACTGTTAGGGCGCAACTGAGTAATCTAATGTTAGTCCGGTTTTGGTTCTAGTGAACGTTGGCATTGATACGTTGCGAATATGCACTCTCGGGGCATAATAGAACAATATAATTAGGTTTTACTCTTTGTTCGATTGAATGAGAAAAAGTACTGTTTCCATAGTTATACTGTTAGGGCGCAACTGAGTAGTCTAATGTTGGTCCGGTTTTGGTTCTTGTGAACGTTGGCATGGATACGTTGCGAATATACACTCTCGGGACATAATAGAACAATATAATTAGGTTTTACTCTTTGTTCGATTGAATGAGAAAAAGTCTTTTTCCCAAGATATACTGTTAGGGCGCAACTGAGTAGTCTAATGTTGGTCCGGTTTTGGTTCTTGTGAACGTTGGCATGGATACGTTGCGAATATACACTCTCGGGACATAATAGAACAATATAATTAGATTTTACTCTTTGTTAGATTGATTGAGAAAAAGTACTGCTTCCAAAGATATACTGTTAGGGCGCAACTGAGTAGCCTAATGTTGGTCCGGTATTGGTTCTTGTTAACGTTGGCATGGATACGTTGCGAATATACACTCTCGGGGCGTAATAGAACAATATAATTAGGTTTTACTCTTTGTTCGATTGAATGAGAAAAAGTACTATTTCCAAAGTTATACTGTTAGGGCGCAACTGAGTAGTCTAATGTTGGTCCGGTTTTGGTTCTTGTGAACGTTGGCATGGATACGTTGCGAATATACACACTCGGGGCATAATAGAAAATTATAATTAAGTTTTACTCTTTGGTCGATTGAATGAGAAAAAGTACTGTTTCCAAAGTTATACTGTTAGGGCGCAACTGAGTAGTCTAATGTTAGTCCGGTTTTGGTTCTTGTGAACGTTGGCATCGATACGTTGCAAATTTACACTCTCGGGGCATAATAGAACAATATAATTAGGTTTTACTCTTTGTTCGATTGAATGAGAAAAAGTACTATTTCGAAAGATATACTGTTAGGGCGCAACTGAGTAATCTAATGTTGGTCCGGTTTTGGTTCTTGTGAACGTTGGAATTGATACGTTGCGAATATACACTCTCGGGGCGTAATAGAACAATATAATTAGGTTTTACTCTTTGTTCGATTGAATGAGAAAAAATACTACTTCCAAAGATATACTGTTAGGGCGCAACTGAGTAATCTAATGTTGGTCCGGTTTTGGTTCTTGTGAACGTTGGCATGGATACGTTGCGAATATACACTCTCTGGGCATAAGAGAACAATATAATTAGGTTTTACTCTTTGTTCGATTGAAAGAGAAAAGTACTGCTTCCCAAGATATCTTGTTAGAGCGCAACCGAGTAGTCTAATGTTGGTCGGTTTTGGTTCTTGTGAACGTTGGCATGGATACGTTGCGAATATACACTCTCGGGACATAATAGAACAATATAATTAGGTTTTACTCTTTGTTCGATTGAATGAGAAAAAGTACTATTTCGAAAGATATACCGTTAGGCGCAATCGAGTAATCTAATGTTGGTCCGGTTTGGTTCTTGTGAACGTTGGCATGGATACGTTGCGAATATACTCTCCGGACATAATAGAACAAAATAATTAGGTTTTACTCTTTGTTCGATTGAGTGAGAAAAAGTACTGCTTCCAAAGATATACTGTTAGGGCGCAACTGAGTAGTCTAATGTTGGTCCGATTTTGGTTCTTGTGAACGTTGGCATGGATACGTTGCGAATATACACTTTATGAACATAATAGAACAAATAATTATGTTTGACTCTTTGTTCGATTGAATGAGTTCCAAAGATATACTGTTAGGGCGCAACTGAGTAATCTAATGTTGGTCCGGTTTTGGTTCTTGTGAACGTTGGCATGGATACGTTGCGAATATACATTCTCGGGACATAATAGAACAATATAATTAGGTTTTACTCTTTCTTCGATTGAATGAGAAAAAGTACTGCTTCCAAAGATATACTGTTAGGGCGCAACTGAGTAGTCTAATGTTGGTCCGGTTTTGGTTCTTGTGAACGTTGGCATGGATACGTTGCGAATTTACACTCTCGGGGCATAATAGAACAAAATAATTAGGTTTTACTCTTTGTTCGATTGAATGAGAAAAAGTACTGTTTCCAAAGTTATACTGTTAGGGCGCAACTGAGTAGTCTAATGTTGGTTCGGTTTTGGTTCTTGTGAACGTTGGCATGGATACGTTGCGAATATACACTCTCGGGACATAATAGAACAATATAATTAGATTTTACTCTTTGTTAGATTGATTGAGAAAAAGTACTGCTTCCAAAGATATACTGTTAGGGCGCAACTGAGTAGCCCAATGTTGGTGTAACGAAGTGAATTCTCGAAATCCGAGAGTTTCACTATGTTCAGAATCGACTGATTGTCGATTGGATGGACTTCGGAAAGTTCGAAGTTGATCCGAAGGCAGAAAGTGCACCGGAGTTGCTCCCGGTGAAGTTCGG
Organism: Aechmea fasciata; assembly: GCA_025177825.1. Lineage (NCBI taxonomy): Eukaryota > Viridiplantae > Streptophyta > Magnoliopsida > Poales > Bromeliaceae > Aechmea > Aechmea fasciata. The sequence continues at coordinate 1,201,522 of CM045938.1, forward strand.
AAGCCTTTGGGCGTTTTTGTGCGCATAGGCGCGAAAACGGAACCCGAAAAGCTATGTCGGGTCGCGAGCTAAATCCGACATTAGCGTGGATGAAAAGATGATGAAAACGTGTTCGAAAACATGTTTGGAAAGTCTCGGTGCGATTTGAAAAGAATCGGACGCAAGACGAGCGAAAACGGAGAAGAAACGAAAAGTCTTGAAATTTGGCTAAGTCCTTAAATGTTGGGTGAGGAGACCCAGGGTCGGACAAAGGAATGTCCGGACGGTGGATGTCCGGACAATGGATCTTGTCCAGGACACGGTAAGTCGTCAAGTGGGCAAAAATGGATTTCGCAGAGTGCTGTCCGGACAATGGGGTGCTGTCCGGACAATGCAGCCCGAAAATGCCCAGTTTGGTACAGTTTGAATTGTTGAGGGGGCTTTTGGCATATTGTTACAAATGAGGGTATAGAGGTGATTTCCCCTCTCTTATTTCCTCATTTCCCTCTCATTCACACACATCTCTCTCCCTCTCTCTCTAGAAAGAAGAAGAAGAAGAAGGAGAAGGAGGAGAAGGAGAAGAAGTAGAAGAAGAAGGAGAAGACTAAGGAGAAGAACACCATCATCTTCTCCACCTCTTCTTCCTCTCCATTGGAGCAAAGCTCAAGGTAACCTTCAAACCCTTTAATGGTGGTTTCTAGGGTTCTAGGTTTTGAGCTTTTGGGGTTGTTTTGATAGAACCTAGGGGTGCTATTAGGCCCTAAATTCATGCTTCTAGGGCTTCTAATACATGATTTCCATGTGTGAAGCCCTAGGGCATCAAAAATGGGATTTTTCTTAATGTGGGGTTTTGATCTCTTGTGATCATTTGTAAACCTAATTAATAGGTGTTTGAACTCGTTGGCGGCGACCGTTTTGCGATCCGTCGAGTCTAAGTAAAGATATCGCCGAGTGAGGTTCGTCGCTACTTCGCCGTTGCTCAAGTGCTAAGCGGCGACAAGTGAACGTGAGAACAAGACCTTCCACCGTGTTGCTACGTCAAAAGGTGGGTGGTGTCCATCCCGAAGTCACCGGGCTACCTTTTATGTCCGAGCGTAGAATAGCGGTTAATCTTGCATATCTCGCATAATGTGTGTATAGAGTGCTAGTTGGAGTGTTAATTATAGATGTTAATTAACCTAGCCTACTTTATGTATCAAACTTAGTATGCATGAGAATTAGGTGCAGTGTGAGATGAGGGCTACTAGTATGCGATATAGCCGAGTGATCTAAACATGAACGAGTGGCACCTAGTAAACATGAACGAGTGGCATTAATTAGTGTGAACACTATAGAGTCGAAAACAAGTGTGATGACATCCCTATTAGCTAGGGTATCCTCCGTGGGCGAGGATTGGACCGTGCTCGCGTTTTACCCTCGTGGTGGTCGCTCCACACGAGACGTGCACTCCGGAGTACTAGGCACACGCTATGGTAGTAGTGGCTTGACCGGCCGCTGCTAGCTATCCACAGACGGCCTCGGGCGAGTTGAGCAGTTTAGACTCCTCGTCGTCGAGGCAAGGGACGCGAGAGTGTGGCAAGCCTTTGGGCAAGCCAAGTGGATTGGGTATTCAAGGGAATTGTGAACTCATTGAGCATAATAGAGTAATAGCTATCCTTTATTATGAGTTGCATGCATATAACTTCAGATTTGAGGCATAGTAGATTTATGCATTTACTTTTTATAGCATCTTACCGCTTTCAGATATTCTCGTATCTATCTATCGTCTACCTTTTGCCTCCTTGGACCTAGTGGGTAGATCGGCGGAGTCGGAGGCCGAACCCACTGGGAACTATGGAAGATAGTTCTCACCCCACTCTATTTCAGGTCCTAGTTCGTCGACACCGGGTGAGGATCGCGGCAAGGGCTTGGCGCCCTAGTGGTATCACTAGTTTACCTTCCTACTGCATTAGAGTACCTCGCTTTTACCCCTTTTGAGAGTAGATCTTGTATAGGTGGTGAGGTTTTGTGATGATGTATGCTACTTCTATATTTATGAGGATTTAATGTAAGGAAAGACTTTAAGACAAATGAATGAATGTAATAGATAAGTTATCTCTTTTTCACTTGTGAATTACTTGTGTCGCTTGCTCTCGTGTGTTTTGGCACTGGTGGTGCCCTCTTTGTGGTTGATTGTGTATATTGAATCAAGTTGTTCTGGGCACTTGTTGTACACGATCTCGTTGTCGGCCTTAGGCGGACAGGGGAGGTGCTGTCCGTCTGGCGTCTGTTCGACGCGCCCGAACCGGACCAAATTGGTAGTGGGTCTCGGGGCGTGACAGTTGGTCCGGTTTTGGTTCTTGTTAACGTTGGCATGGAAACGTTGCGAATATACACTCTAGGGGCATAATAGAACAATATAATTAGGTTTTACTCTTTGTTCGATAGAAAGAGAAAAAGTACTGCTTCCCAAGATATACTGTTAGAGCGCAACTGAGTAGTCTAATGTTGGTCCGGTTTTGGTTCTTGTGAACGTTGGCATGGATACGTTGCGAATATACACACTCGGGGCATAATAGAAAATTATAATTAAGTTTTACTCTTTGGTCGATTGAATGAGAAAAAGTACGTTTCCAAAGATATCTTGTTAAGGCGCAACCGAGTAGTCTAATGTTAGTCGGTTTTGGTTCTTGTGAACGTTGGCATCGATACGTTGCAAATTTACACTCTCGGGGCATAATAGAACAAAATAATTAGGTTTTACTCTTTGTTCGATTGAATGAGAAAAAGTACTGCTTCCAAAGATATACTGTTAGGGCGCAACTGAGTAATCTAATGTTGGTCCGGTTTTGGTTCTTGTGAACGTTGGCTTTGACACGTTGCGAATATGCACTCTCGGGGCATAATAGAACAATATAATTAGGTTTTACTCTTTGTTCGATAGATTGAGGAAAAGTACTTTCCAAAGTTATACTATTAGGCGCAAATCGAGTAGTCTAATGTTGGTCCGGTTTTGGTTCTTGTGAAGGTCGGCATGGATACGTTGCGAATATACACTCTCGGGGCATAATAGAACAATATAATTAGGTTTTACTCTTTGTTCGATTGAATGAGAAAAAGTACTGTTTCCAAAGATATACTGTTAGGGCGCAACTGAGTAGTCTAATGTTGGTCCGGTTTTGGTTCTTGTGAACGTTGGCATGGATACGTTGCGAATCTACACTCTCGGGGCATAATAGAACAATATAATTAGGTTTTACTCTTTGTTCGATTGAATGAGAAAAAGTACTGCTTCCAAAGATATACTGTTAGGGCGCAACTGAGTAGTCTAATGTTGGTCCGGTTTTGGTTCTTGTGAAGGTCGGCATGGATACGTTGCGAATATACACTCTCGGGGCATAATAGAACAATATAATTAGGTTTTACTCTTTGTTCGATTGAATGAGAGAAAGTACTGCTTCCAAAGATATATTGTTAGGGCGCAACTAAGTAGTCTAATGTTGGTCCGGTTTCAGTTCTTTTGAACTTTGGCATGGATACGTTGCGAATATACACTCTCGGGACATAATAGAACAATATAATTAGGTTTTACTCTTTGTTCGATTGAATGAGAAAAAGTACTGCTTCCAAAGATATACTGTTAGGGCGCCACTGAGTAGTCTATTGTTGGTCCGGTTTTTGTTCTTGTGAACGTTCGCACGGATACGTTGCGAATATACACTCTCGGGGCATAACAGAACAATATAATTAGGTTTTACTCTTTGTTCGATTGAATGAGAAAAAGTACTGCATCCAAAGATATACTGTTAGGGCGCAACTGAGTAGCCTAATGTTGGTCCGGTTTTGGTTCTTGTTAACGTTGGCATGGATACGTTGCGAATATACACTCTCGGGACATAATAGAACAATATAATTAGGTTTTACTCTTTGTTCGATTGAATGAGAAAAAGTACTGCTTCCAAAGATATACTGTTAGGGCGCCACTGAGTAGTCTATTGTTGGTACGGTTTTTGTTCTTGTGATCGTTCGCACGGATACGTTGCGAATATACACTCTCGGGGCATAATAGAACAATATAATTAGGTTTTACACTTTATTCGATTGAATGAGAAAAAGTACTGTTTCCAAAGTTATACTGTTATGGCGCAACTGAGTAAGCTAATGTTATACCTGGTTTGGTTCATGTCACCATTGACATCGATACGTTGCAAATTTACACTCTCGGGGCATAATAGAACAATATAATTAGGTTTTACTCTTTGTTCGATTGAATGAGAAAAAGTACTTCTTCCAAAGATTTACTGTTAGGGCGCAACTGAGTAGTCTAATGTTGGTCCGGTTTTGGTTCTTGTGAAGGTTGGCATGGATACGTTGCGAATATACACTCTCGGGGCATAATAGAACAATATAATTAGGTTTTACTCTTTGTTCGATTGAATGAGGAAAAATCTTGTTTCCAATGTTATACTGTTAGGGCGCAACTGAGTAGCCTAATGTTGGTCCGGTTTTGGTTCTTGTGAACTATGGCATGGATACGTTGCGAATATAAACTCTCGGGGCATAATAGAACAATATAATTAGGTTTTACTCTTTGTTCGATTGAATGAGAGAAAGTACTGCTTCCAAAGATATACTGTTAGGGCGCAACTGAGTAGTCTAATGTTGGTCCGGTTTTGTTTCTTGAGAACGTTGGCATGAATACGTTGCGAATATACACTCTCGGGACATAATAGAACAATATAATTAGGTTTTACTCTTTGTTCGATTGAATGAGAAAAAGTACTATTTCGAAAGATATCTTGTTAGGGCGCAACTGAGTAGTCTAATGTTGGTCCGGTTTTGGTTCTTGTGAACGTTGGCATGGATACGTTGCGAATATACACTCTCCGGACATAATAGAACAATATAATTAGGTTTTACTCTTTGTTCGATTGAGTGAGAAAAAGTACTGCTTCCAAAGATATACTGTTAGTGTAAGGATGTGAATTCTCGAAATCCGAGAGTTGCACCACGTTTAGAATCGACTAATTGTCGAGTGGATGGACTTCGGAAAGTTCGAAGTTGATCCGAAGGCAAAAAGTGCATCGGAGTTGCTCCCGGTGAAGTTCGGAAGCTTTCGGGCGTTTTTGTGCGCGTAGGCGCGAAAACGGAACCCGAAAAGCTATGTTGGGTCGTGAGCTAAATCCGGCATTAGCGTGGATGAAAAGATGATGAAAACGTGTTCGAAAACATGTTTGCAAAGTCTCGGTTGGATTTGAAAAGAATCGGATGCCAAACGAGCGAAAACGGAGAATAAACGACGAAAAGCTAAAAATTTGGCTAAGTCCTTGGAGTGGCCGATGGTCTGGGGGACCGGTCTCTGAAAGGGGAGACCGGTCCCTGAAGGCTGTCCCGCGAGAGCAGGCTCTCTGGGACCAGTCTCTTAAGGGGGAGACCGGTCCCCAGCTGCGCAGAGTGGAGCAAGGCTCTCTGGGACCGGTCCTGGGTTAGGGAGACCGGTCCCTGAGCCCGAAAAATGCCCAGTTGGTGCAGTTTGCATAGTTGAGGGTCCTTTTAGCATCTTGTTACAATAGAGCTTATAGAGGGTACCACTCTCTCTCTCCCTGTTATTTCCTCACCTCCCTCCCCCGATCACTCTCTCTCTATCTAGCAACAAGAAGAAGGAGAAGAGGATAGAAGAAAGAGAAGGAGAAAAAGGTTGAGATTTTGGTGGAGAAGCATACTTAGAGGAAGATCCTTGGAGTCTTCTTCTTCCTCTCCACCATTGGAGCTCACCATAGAGGTAAGCCCTAGAGAGCTTTCATGGTAGCTTCTTCTAGAGTGTTTTGTACCTCTTAGAAATAATTTTCTTGGAACCCTAGCTTCTCTAAGCAGTGATCTACACTCGATTTGAGCTCTAGCGCAAGATTTTGCTCGGGCAATTTCTAGGGCTCAAATTGGGGGTTTTCTAAATATGAGGTTTTGATCTCTTTTAACCTCATTTCTAACATATTGTTAGGTCCACGAACGCGTGCGAGGCGACGGTTCGTCGATTCGGCGAACGGTTTAAGCGATCCGAGCCAAACGAAGGCTTTCAGCTTCGATATTGGGCCGGGGAGTCAAAGTAGTGGTTGGAAGCGTCGAGAGCGGCATTCTAACCTCGTGGAACATCCCAAAAGGTGGGGGGTGCTTTACCGAAGCCGCTGGGCTCCCTTTTATGTCTAAGTAAATTATTGGTTATATTGCGTATATATGTGCATATGTATAGTTTTCATGCATGATAGGGTTGGTATGGTTAGATGACTTTCCTTGCATGCTTTCTTATCGTGCGGAGCTATGGGCGTCGCATTAGGACATAGGGAGTCTACTTGCACACTTCCTTATCGTGCGGCACCATAGGCTTGCATTTGGACATAGGAAGCAGCAGGATGAATATTGTGACACTGAACCCTAGAGATGACTGAATCTTGCATGATTATCAACTAGAGATATATGAACCAAGTATAGAGCTTGATGATTGGCACTATGACATTATGACATTGTGACATTGTAACTTAGTGTAAAGGACACTAGAGCTATGAAAACCAAGTAAAGAACTTGATGAATGACATATGACATAGTGTAATGACACTAATTGCATGAGTACCAAGTAGATAACTTGATGAATGACATGTATAATGACATAGTGTAAAGAACACTAGAGCTATATGAACCAAGCATAGAACTTGATGAATGACAATGACATATGACATAGTGTAGCGACACTAGTGACATGAACCAAGTAAACAACTTGACGACATTGACATGGAAACATAGTGTATAGAACACTTATGCATGATTCCCCTGTGTTGGATGCCCTTGTATGGATGCCCTCCAAAGTGGAGGAGATGATCATACTCACACACCGCTTCGGCGCTCGTGGTTGGTCGCTCCACACGAGTAGTGCGAGTGTCCTGAGGTCTTGGCACGTGATTCGATAGGGATAGCCTATGTGGGGTCCCGAGGGATAGCCTATGTGGGGTCCCGCAGACAACCCATGAGGTTGAATGTGTTGAGTCGTGGGCGTGCCTACGGGCTAGCCATGGATTGGGTAACAAACTCCAAAGAGTTATGAGATTGGGTACAAAAGTACATATTGAGCATGATAGAATTGCAATTTACTTGATAGAGTTCTATTAGCATGTTGGTGGTTACATGGCTAGAGCATTTCTCTTACCTTATTGTTACAGGCAAAGGAGTAATTGCATTGCTTGTCTTGTGCTTTACTTACCGTATTTACTGACTTTAAGATAAATATCTATCCTGCTATTGCTCGCTTAGACCTAGTGGGGAGATCGGTGGGGTCGGTGGCGAGCCCACCGGGAACTAAGGAAGTTAGTTCTCACCCCACTCTATTACAAAGTTCGCGCGGTTGGTGAGGATCGTGGTGCGGCATCGCGCCCTAGTTGGTAGAGGCCGCCAATTGCATTAGAGCCCTCGGATAAATTTTGGTATAGTTTTATGTAACTTGGAGAAAGAACAGTGTACATTTTGGATATGTAAAGACTTATGTATTTTGGGGAAAGAATGTAATTGGAGTTAAACAATGTAAACAAATGGTTGGATGATTGTAATAGATAGACTCTTCTCTCTTTATATTACTTGTATAAAATACTTGTATCTTGCTCTTGTTGTCGTTCGCACCTTTAGGTGCATCTTCTTGTCATGTATGATATAGAATTAAATTTCCTGGGCGATTCTTTGTACATGACTTGTTGTTGAGCCTTGGGCGGACAGGGGAGGTGCTGTCCGTTCGGCGCCTGATCGGCGTTCCCGAACCGAACCAAATCGGTAGCGGTCTCGGGGCGTGACAGGTATTCTTTTGGTATCAGAGCAACTAAGAGCAAGTAAAGAGAGAGTCTAGGATGGACCTAGGAAACCCTAGGACGGTAAACCCTAAGGCTAATAGGTGCGTGAGCGAAACGTGGACCTATGCCATGTGGCGGAAGTTAATACGATTGGGTCGAAGTATTGGTTGAGATACCTCTAATTGTTAATAGAGATGGATTCAAGGGTATTAGTTCTCGGCTTAAAGTGCTTGTGTTGGGCGGCCGACAACATGACACCGAGAGTCTAGAATGAGTACACTTGTGTGCTTCCGCCTAATTTTTAAATGTTGAGTCTCGTAGATTGTTAATTACGAGTAAGTCGATGGGTTAAGATAACTAACCCGGTTATTGCGTTTCAGGAACTAATGCCTCCGAGACGCTACACGCGTAGGTCGGGTCCGGCATCGTCGTCGGGAGACCCGGATCTACCTGGACCTCCTTTGGCGCCAAAGTCGACGGGCCCTAGCGAGGTGCAGGAGTTACGGACGCAGATGACTGCGTTGACGGGTCGTTTTGATCGGCTCCAGGAGCTAATGGAGCAACAGATAGCGACGACGGCTGTAGCAACGACCGAGAATCGTACTCCACCCGCGCCCCCAGTACGCGTACCTGAGGCGGCTGAAGGCGAGGGTGTGGCAGCAGTTCCGGTGGCGGCGTGTCCTCCGCCGGCAAGTGCACTTCCGGCGGCGTCGGGTTCGGCAACCCCCGATGCTTCGGCCGAGGAGACGGAACAAGGGCGACTGTTGACGGCCCTTATTCGATTCATGAAGTTCCACCCACCAATCTTTGAAGGCGGACAAGTGGAGCCGGAGATAGTGGAGTCATGGATTGACTCAATGGAAACGATGTTCGGGGACTTCCATACCTCGGAACAAGACAAGGTCTACTTCGCCACGCATTGTCTCGAGAAGACAGCGAAGGTGTGGTGGAAGCGGTTGAAGCGAGATCGACCTTCTGATCTCCCACCTATCACCTGGGAGGAGTTCAAGAGGGAAATGTACGCCAACTACTTCCCGGACACGGTAAAGCGAAAGTTACAGGAGAAGTTCAGAACTTTGAGACAGGGAGACCGCTCTGTAGCGGAGTTCGAGCAGGAATTCTCCCATATTATAGACTGTGTTCCGGAAGTGGTTCGAGACGACCGGGACAGGGCGGACTGGTTCTTGCGAGGACTCAGACCGAGCATATATCGGGCGGTGCAGATTCTTAAGCTCACTACGTATGCGGAGGTATTTGATCGTGCATTATGGGCGGAGCACGGCGACGCTCATGTGCGCGAGGAACGTGAGCTTTTGGCGGCGTCCAAAGATAAAGGAAAGAAGCGATCAGGTGGTCCTTCGGGGGGACAATCGAGTTTCAAGAAGCCCCCGAAGAACCCACGAACGCAGTCGTGGAGTCGTGGACCGCAGCAGTGCACTATATGTGGCGGCGGGAATCATCGGGCACATCAGTGCCGGCAACGGCTGGGCAAGTGCTACAACTGTGGACAAGAAGGGCATATTAGCCGCAACTGTCCAGCGAGGGCCCCGCCTACCCCGTCGGCGCATCGACTCCGGGGCCGACGCCGGCTTATGGAGGAGCTCCACCGTCGCTATATCGGCTGGACGCGCGATGGCTCCGCGTCAGCCCGAGTTGACACGACCAGCGCCGAGCGACGGTATTCGCCGCTCCGGCCCAAGTGGAGGAACTCCGCGAAGCCGAACAGTGTGAAGTTGTGGCAGGTATGGTTTTAGTGAATGGAGTACGCTCCATAGCTTTGTTTGACACGGGTGCCACTAATTCAATCATAAGTAAATCATTTGCACGAGCTCATGATATAGATATAAAGGCTTGTGAAAAGGTGTGGCGAATGGATAGCCCCGGTCAGGTAATTCATATTTATAAAGAATGCCCTGCATGTCCAGTGCAGATAGGTGACTGGATAATGCCAATCCGAACCTTAGTGCTAAAAGGGTTGAAGGATTTTGACGTGATATTGGGCATGGACTGGCTTTCGAAATACTATGCGTCGATTGACTGTAAAGAGAAAGTGATAACGTTTCGTGAGCCAGGACAAGAGGAACTTGTTTACAAGGCGTGTAAGAGTTCTTGCTTCGCCGCGACAGTGTCGGCGACGAGAGCGAGGAAGCTTGTTAGTAGCGGTTGCGCCGCCTATATGGCGACCGTTGTAGAAGTTGAGCGAGTGACCCCGACACTCGAGGAACTATCAGTAGTTCGAGAGTTCCCCGACGTATTTCCTGCCGAATTACCGGGAATACCGCCAGAACGGGAGATCGAGTTTGTAATCGACTTGGTTCCCGGAACCGCGCCGATCTCGAAGGCTCCATATCGGATGGCGCCGGCGGAATTAAAAGAGTTGAGGGATCAATTGTTGGATCTCCTTGATAAGGAATTTATCCGGCCGAGTGTATCGCCGTGGGGAGCCCCCGTGTTGTTTGTGCGAAAGAAGGATGGGACATTCCGACTCTGCGTGGACTATCGCGAATTGAACAAGGTCACGATCAAGAACAAGTATCCGCTGCCTCGAATCGATGACTTGTTTGATCAATTGCAGGGGTCGAGTGTCTATTCCAAGATTGACCTCCAATCGGGCTATCATCAGTTGAGGATTAAGCCGGAGGATGTTCAGAAAACCGCATTCCGCACGCGGTATGGACACTATGAATTCACGGTGATGCCGTTTGGGCTCACGAATGCCCCGGCAGCGTTCACGGACTTAATGAACCGTGTCTTCAGAAAGTATTTAGATCAGTTTGTGGTAGTCTTCATAGATGACATACTGGTCTATTCCCGCAGTGACGGGGAACATGCGGAGCATTTACGCTTAGTACTTCAAATCCTTCGGGAGGAGAAGTTATATGCCAAACTGAAGAAGTGCGACTTTTGGCTGAGGGAAGTTGCATTTCTGGGGCATGTTATTTCCGAGGGCGGAATTTCTGTTGACCCGAGGAAAATAGAGGCAATCAAGGATTGGCCGCGCCCTACGAATGTCACGGAAGTCCGAAGCTTTGTGGGCTTAGCGGGCTATTATAGGCGGTTCGTGGAAGGTTTCTCTAAAATTGTAATTCCACTTACCGGTCTAACGAAGAAGGGCACCAAGTTCGTTTGGAGCGACGAGTGCGATCGGAGTTTTCAAGAGTTGAAGGATAGATTGACTTCGACTCCGGTGCTCGCGTTACCGGTGCAAGGCGAGGACTTTGTGGTATATAGCGACGCGTCTTATTCAGGTTTGGGGTGTGTTCTGATGCAGGGCGGGAAGGTGATTGCCTATGCATCCCGTCAATTGAAGACCTACGAGAAGAACTACCCTATCCATGACTTAGAGCTAGCCGCTGTAGTATTTGCTCTTAAGTTGTGGAGACACTATCTATATGGCGCGCGTTGCGAGATATATACGGACCACAAAAGTCTGAAGTATTTGTTTACGCAGAAAGAGCTGAATATGCGCCAACGGCGTGGTTGGAGTTATTAAAGGATTATGATGTCTCGATCCTTTACCACCCCGGAAGGCGAATGTAGTCGCCGATGCTCTTAGCGTAAAAGTCGGTAGAGAATCTTGCGTCGAAGGTTACGGCTCAGGATCAATTATGCTTGGAGATGAAACGGCTAGATCTTGAGGTAGTAGCTCCAGAAGTACCGGCTATTTTAGCGGCTCTTGTTGTTACACCGACCTTGTTGGAGCGGATCAAGAGTCTCCAACCTGCGGACCCTAATCTCCAAAAGGTGCGGCGCGACATTGAGAGCGGACACGGTGGCGACTTCACCATGGATGCCGTGGGTGCACTCCGGTTTCGCAACCGGTGGTGTGTACCCGAGAATGAAGAGGTCCGAAAACTGATTTTGGAGGAAGCTCATCGGGCTCCTTACAGTATTCACCCGGGCGGCACCAAGATGTACAAGGACTTGAAAATGCGATGCGGTGGCGGGGATGAAAGCAGACATTGGGCGCTTTGTGGCGCAATGTTTAGTATGTCAACAAGTGAAGGCTGAGCGCCGATATCCAGCGGGAAAGCTTCAGAGTCTACCTATCCCAGTTTGGAAGTGGGAAGATATCGCGATGGATTTCGTGGCCTGACCGCCTCGTTCGACGGGGGCCACGACGCGATCCGGGTGATTGTGGACCGTATGTCCAAATCGCACACTTTTTACCGATCCACACGACATGGTCGAGCGAGAACTCGGCGCGGTATATCTTGATGAGGTGGTCGATTACATGGGGTGCCGAAGTCGATTGTGTCGATCGAGATCCCGATTCACCTCACATTTACGGGAAGAGCCTACGGGAAGCACTTGGCACACGACTCGAGTTCGATCAAGCGTTTCACCCTCGTACGGATGGACAACAGAGAGGACTATTCAGATTCTGGAGGATATGTTGCGGGCGTGTGTCATTGACTATAAAGGAAGTTGGGCCAAATATTTGCCAATGGCCGAGTTCGCCTACAATAATAGTTACCAAGCTAGTGTGGAGATGGCACCGTTTGAAGTCCTTTACGGGCGGAAATGCCGATCTCCTGTACATTGGGGTGATGTAGGTGAGCGGGCCATGGTTGGTCCCGAAGTGTTGCGGGAGGCGGAAGAAAAAGTTCGCCTCGCTCGCCAACGGATGCTTACGGCGCAATCGAGACAGCGAAGTTATGCGAATAAGCGTCGAAGAGACTTGGAATTCGCGGTAGGAGATCGCGTGTTCTTGAAGGTTTCGCCTATGAGAGGCGTGAGGCGGTTTGGAGTTCGAGGAAAGTTGAGTCCTCGATATATTGGGCCGTTTGAAGTGTTGGAACGTATTGGAGCGGTAGCATATCGGATTGCATTGCCGCCGCACCTAGCGGACGTTCACAACGTGTTTCACATTTCCAACCTTCGGAAATATGTTCACAATCCCGAACATGCCATGATGTTTGAACCGCCGGAGCTTCAAGAGGACTTGAGCTATGAAGAGTTTCCGGTGGCAATTATTGCTCGGGAGGAGCGCAAGTTACGGAATCGCGAAATTCCTTATGTTCGAGTTCGGTGGAGCAATCACGACGATCGTGAAGCCACTTGGGAACTCGAGAGCGAGATGAAGATGCATCATCCTCATTTATTCGAGGAGTGAGGTATGGATTTAAGTTTAAGTTTAAGTTTAAGTTTGATTTAAGGGTTCGTTTCGAGGACGAAACTCTTTTTAAGGCGGGGAGGATGTAAGGATGTGAATTCTCGAAATCCGAGAGTTGCACCACGTTTAGAATCGACTGATTGTCGAGTGGATGGACTTTGGAAAGTTCGAAGTTGATCCGAAGGCAAAAAGTGCATCGGAGTTGCTCCCGGTGAAGTTCGGAAGCTTGCGGGCGTTTTTGTGCGCGTAGGCGCGAAAACGGAACCCGAAAAGCTATGTTGGGTCGTGAGCTAAATCCGGCATTAGCGTGGATGAAAAGATGATGAAAACGTGTTCGAAAACATGTTTGCAAAGTCTCGGTTGGATTTGAAAAGAATCGGATGCCAAACGAGCGAAAACGGAGAATAAACGACGAAAAGCTAAAAATTTGGCTAAGTCCTTGGATTGGGGCCGATGGTCTGGGGGACCGGTCTCGAAAAGGAGACCGGTCTCGGAAGGTCGTCCCGCGAGAGCGAGCTCTCGGGACCGGTCTCGTAAGGGGAGACCGGTCCCAGTGCGAGTGGAGCAAGGCTCTCGGGACCGGTCTGGGTTAGGGAGACCTGGTCCCCCGAGCCCGAAAAATGCCCGATTGGTGCGGTTGCATAGTTGAGGGTCCTTTTAGCATCTTGTTACAATAGAGCTTATAGAGGGTACCACTCTCTCTCTCGTTATTTCCTCACCTCCCTCACCCGATCACTCTCTCTCTCTCTCTCTAGCAAGAAGAAGAAGGAGAAGAGGATAGAAGAAAGAGAAGGAGAAAAAGGTTGAGATTTTGGTGGAGAAGCATACTTAGAGGAAGATCCTTGGAGTCTTCTTCTTCCTCTCCACCATTGGAGCTCACCATAGAGGTAAGCCCTAGAGAGCTTTCATGGTAGCTTCTTCTAGAGTGTTTTGTACCTCTTAGAAATAATTTTCTTGGAACCCTAGCTTCTCTAAGAAGTGATCTACCCGGTCGATTTGAGCTCTAGCGCAAGATTTTGCTCTGGGGCAATTTCTAGGGCTCAAATTGGGGGCTTTCTAAATATGAGGTGTTGATCTCTTTTAACCTCATTTCTAACATATTGTTAGGTCCACGAACGCGTGCGAGGCGACGGTTCGTCGATTCGGCGAACGGTTTAAGCGATCCGAGCCAAACGAAGGCTTTCAGCTTCGATATTGGGCCGGGGAGTCAAAGTAGTGGTTGGAAGCGTCGAGAGCGGCATTCTAACCTCGTGGAACATCCCAAAAGGTGGGGGGTGCTTTACCGAAGCCGCTGGGCTCCCTTTTATGTCTAAGTAAATTATTGGTTATATTGCGTATATATGTGCATATGTATAGTTTTCATGCATGATAGGGTTGGTATGGTTAGATGACTTTCCTTGCATGCTTTCTTATCGTGCGGAGCTATGGGCGTCGCATTAGGACATAGAGTCCGCTTGCACACTTCCTTATCGTGCGGCACCATAGGCTTGCATTTGGACATAGGAAGCATCAGGATGAATATTGTGACACTGAACCCTAGAGATGACTGAATCTTGCATGATTATCAACTAGAGATATATGAACCAAGTATAGAGCTTGATGATTGGCACTATGACATTATGACATTGTGACATTGTAACTTAGTGTAAAGGACACTAGAGCTATGAAAACCAAGTAAAGAACTTGATGAATGACATATGACATAGTGTAATGACACTAATTGCATGAGTACCAAGTAGATAACTTGATGAATGACATGTATAATGACATAGTGTAAAGAACACTAGAGCTATATGAACCAAGCATAGAACTTGATGAATGACAATGACATATGACATAGTGTAGCGACACTAGTGACATGAACCAAGTAAACAACTTGACGACATTGACATGGAAACATAGTGTATAGAACACTTATGCATGATTCCCCCGTGTTGGATGCCCTTGTATGGATGCCCTCCAAAGTGGAGGAGATGATCATACTCACACAACCGCTTCGGCGCTCGTGGTTGGTCGCTCCACACGAGTAGTGCGAGTCTCCTGGAGGTCTTGGCACGTGATTCGATAGGGATAGCCTATGTGGGGTCCCGAGGGATAGCCTATGTGGGGTCCCGCAGACAACCCATGAGGTTGAATGTGTTGAGTCGTGGGCGTGCCTACGGGCTAGCCATGGATTGGGTAACAAACTCCAAAGAGTTATGAGATTGGGTACAAAAGTACATATTGAGCATGATAGAATTGCAATTTACTTGATAGAGTTCTATTAGCATGTTGGTGGTTACATGGCTAGAGCATTTCTCTTACCTTATTGTTACAGGCAAAGTAGTTATTGCATTTCTTCTATTATGCTTTACTTACCGTATTTACCGCTTTAAGATAAATATCTATCTGCTATTGCCTGCTTAGACCTAGTGGGGAGATCGGTGGGGTCGGTGGCCGAGCCCACGGGGAACTAAGGAAGTTAGTTCTCACCCCACTCTATTACAGGTGCAAGTTCGCGGGCGGTTGGTGAGGATCGTGGTAAGGGCATCGCGCCCTAGTTGGTAGAGGCCGCCAATTGCATTAGAGCCCTCCTCGGATAAATTTTGGTATAGTTTTATGTAACTTGGAGAAAGAACAGTGTACATTTTGGATATGTAAAGACTTATGTATTTTGGGGAAAGAATGTAATTGGAGTTAAACAATGTAAACAAATGGTTGGATGATTGTAATAGATAGACTCCTCTCTCTTTATATTACTTGTATAAAATACTTGTATCTTGCTCTTGTTGTCGTTCGCACCTTTAGGTGCATCTTCTTGTCATGTATGATATAGAATTAAATTTCCTGGGCGATTCTTTGTACATGACTTGTTGTTGAGCCTTGGGCGGACAGGGGAGGTGCTGTCCGTTCGGCGCCTGATCGGCGTTCCCGAACCGAACCAAATCGGTAGCGGTCTCGGGGCGTGACAGTTAGGGCGCAACTAAGTAGTCTAATGTTGTTCCGGTTTTGGTTCTTGTGAACGTTGGCATGGATACGTTGCGAATATACCCTTTATGAACATAATAGAACAAATAATTATGTTTTACTCTTTGTTCGATTGAATGAGAAAAAGTACTGCTTCCAAAGATATAATGTTAGGGCGCAACTGAGTAATCTAATGTTCGTCCGGTTTTGGTTCTTGTGAACGTTGGCATGAATACGTTGCGAATATACATTCTCGGGACATAATAGAACAATATAATTAGGTTTTACTCTTTCTTCGATTGAATGAGAAAAAGTACTGCTTCCAAAGATACACTGTTAGGGCGCAACTGAGTAGCCTAATGTTGGTCCGGTTTTGGTTCTTGTGAACGTTGGCATGGATACGTTGCGAATATACACTCTCGGGGCATAATAGAATAATATAATTAGGTTTTACTCTTTGTTCGATTGAATGAGAAAAAATCTTTTCCCAAGATATCTTGTTAGGGCGCAACCGAGTAGTCTAATGTTGGTCCGGTTTTGGTTCTTGTGAACGTTGGCATGGATACGTTGCGAATATACACTCTCGGGACATAATAGAACAATATAATTAGATTTTACTCTTTGTTAGATTGATTGAGAAAAAGTACTGCTTCCAAAGATATACTGTTAGGGCGCAACTGAGTAGCCTAATGTTGGTCCGGTTTTGGTTCTTGTTAACGTTGGCATGGAAACGTTGCGAATATACACTCTCGGGGCATAATAGAACAATATAATTAGGTTTTACTCTTTGTTCGTTAGAAAGAGAAAAAGTAATGCTTCCCGAGATATACTGTTAGGGCGCAACTGACTAGTCTAATGTTGGTCCGGTTTTGGTTCTTGTGAACGTTGGCATGGATACGTTGCGAATATACACTCTCGGGGCATAATAGAAAAATATAATCAGGTTTTACTCTTTGGTCGATTGGATGAGAAACATTTCCAAAGATATCTTGTTAAGGCGCAACCGAGTAGTCTAATGTTAGTCCGGTTTTGGTTCTTGTGAACGGTGGCATGGATACGATGCGAATATACACTCTCGGGGCATAATAGAACAATATAATTAGGTTTTACTCTTTGTTCGATTGAATGAGAAAAAGTACTGCTTCCAAAGATATACTGTTAGGGC
The DNA here is from genome assembly GCA_025177825.1 of Aechmea fasciata. NCBI lineage: Eukaryota > Viridiplantae > Streptophyta > Magnoliopsida > Poales > Bromeliaceae > Aechmea > Aechmea fasciata. The sequence goes on from CM045938.1 coordinate 1,218,533, forward strand.
GCAACTGAGTAATCTAATGTTGGTCCGGTTTTGGTTCTTGTGAACGTTGGCTTTGATACGTTGCGAATATGCACTCTCGGGGCATAATAGAACAATATAATTAGGTTTTACTCTTTGTTCGATTGATTGAGGAAAAGTACTGTTTCCAAAGTTATTCTGTTAGGGCGCAACTGAGTAGTCTAATGTTGGTCCGGTTTTGGTTCTTGTGAAGGTCGGCATGGATACGTTGCGAATATACACTCTCGGGGCATAATAGAACAATATAATTAGGTTTTACTCTTTGTTCGATTGAATGAGAGAACGTACTGCTTCCAAAGATATACTGTTTGGGCGCAACTAAGTAGTCTAATGTTGGTCTGGTTTTGGTTCTTTTGAACGTTGGCATGGATACGTTGCGAATATACACTCTCGGGACATAATAGAACAATATAATTAGGTTTTACTCTTTGTTCGATTGAATGAGAAAAAGTACTGATTCCAAAGATATACTGTTAGTGCGCAACTGAGTAGTCTAATGTTGGTCCGGTTTTGGTTCTTGTGAAGGTCGGCATGGATACGTTGCGAATATACACTCTCGGGGCATAATAGAACAATATAATTAGGTTTTACTCTTTGTTCGATTGAATGAGAGAAAGTACTGCTTCCAAAGATATATTGTTAGGGCGCAACTAAGTAGTCTAATGTTGGTCCGGTTTCGGTTCTTTTGAACGTTGGCATGGATACGTTGCGAATATACACTCTCGGGACATAATAGAACAATATAATTAGGTTTTACTCTTTGTTCGAATGAATGAGAAAAATCTTGTTTTCCAAAAATATCTTTGTTAGGGCGCCACTGAGTAGTCTATTGTTGGTTCGGTTTTTGTTCTTGTGAACGTTCGCACGGATACGTTGCGAATATACACTCTCGGGGCATAATAGAACAATATAATTAGGTTTTACACTTTATTCGATTGAATGAGAAAAAGTACTGTTTCCAAAGTTATACTGTTATGGCGCAACTGAGTAATCTAATGTTGTGCCGGTTTTGGTTCTTGTGAACATTGACATCGATACGTTGCAAATTTACACTCTCGGGGCATAATAGAACAATATAATTAGGTTTTACTCTTTGTTCGATTGAATGAGAAAAAGTACTGCTTCCAAAGATATACTGTTAGGGCGCCACTGAGTAGTCTATTGTTGGTCCGGTTTTTGTTCTTGTGAACGTTCGCACGGATACGTTGCGAATATACACTCTCGGGGCATAATAGAACAATATAATTAGGTTTTACACTTTATTCGATTGAATGAGAAAAAGTACTGTTTCCAAAGTTATACTGTTATGGCGCAACTGAGTAAGCTAATGTTGTACCGGTTTTGGTTCTTGTCAACATTGACATCGATACGTTGCAAATTTGCACTCTCGGGGCATAATAGAAAAATATAATTAGGTTTTACTCTTTGTTCGATTGAATGAGAAAAAGTACTGCTTCCAAAGATATACTGTTAGGGCGCAACTGAGTAATCTAATGTTAGTCCGGTTTTGGTTCTAGTGAACGTTGGCATTGATACGTTGCGAATATGCACTCTCGGGGCATAATAGAACAATATAATTAGGTTTTACTCTTTGTTCGATTCAATGAGGAAAAATCATTCCCAAAGTTGTATCTTGTTAGGCGCAACGAGTAGTCTAATGTTGGTCCGGTTTTGGTTCTTGTGAACGTTGGCATGGATACGTTGCGAATATACACTCTCGGGGCATAATAGAACAATATAATTAGGTTTTACTCTTTGTTCGATTGAATGAGAAAAAGTATCGTTTCCCAAGATATACCGTTAGGCGCAACCGAGTATTCTAATGTTGGTCCGGTTTTGGTTCTTGTGAACGTTGGCATCGATACGTTGCAAATTTACACTCTCGGGGCGTAATAGAACAATATAATTAGATTTTACACTTTGTTGGATTGAAGGAGAAAAGTACTGCTTCCAAAGATATACTGTTAGGGCGCAACTGAGTAGTCTAATGTTGGTCCGGTTTTGGTTCTTGTTAACGTTGGCATGGAAACGTTGCGAATATACACTCTAGGGGCATAATAGAACAATATAATTAGGTTTTACTCTTTGTTCGATAGAAAGAGAAAAAGTACTGCTTCCCAAGATATACTGTTAGGGCGCAACTGAGTAGTCTAATGTTGGTCCGGTTTTGGTTCTTGTGAACGTTGGCATGGATACGTTGCGAATATACACACTCGGGGCATAATAGAACATTATAATTAAGTTTTACTCTTTGGTCGATTGAATGAGAAAAAATCTGCTTTCCAAAGATATCTTGTTAAGGCGCAACGAGTAGTCTAATGTTAGTCGGTTTTGGTTCTTTTGAACGTTGGCATGGATACGTTGCGAATATACACTCTCGGGGCATAATAGAACAATATAATTAGGTTTTACTCTTTGTTCGATTGAATGAGAAAAAGTACTGCTTCCAAAGATATACTGTTAGGGCGCAACTGAGTAATCTAATGTTGGTCCGGTTTTGGTTCTTGTGAACGTTGGAATTGATACGTTGCGAATATACACTCTCGGGGCGTAATAGAACAATATAATTAGGTTTTACTCTTTGTTAGATTGAATGAGAAAAAGTACTGCTTCCAAAGATATACTGTTAGGGCGCAACTGAGTGATCTAATGTTGGTCCGGTTTTGGTTCTTGTGAACGTTGGCATGGATACGTTGCGAATATACACTCTCGGGGCATAATAGAACAATATAATTAGGTTTTACTCTTTGTTCGATTGAATGAGAAAAAGTACTGTTCCCAAAGTTATACCGTTATGGCGCAACTGAGTAGTCTAATGTTGGTCCGGTTTTGGTTCTTGTGAACGTTGGAATGGATACGTTGCGAATATACACTCTCGGGGCGTAATAGAACAATATAATTAGGTTTTACGATTTGTTCGATTGAATGAGAAAAAGTACTGCTTCCAAAGATATACTGTTAGGGCGCAACTGAGTAGCCTAATGTTGGTCCGGTTTTGGTTCTTGTTAACGTTGGCATGGATACGTTGCGAATATACACTCTCGGGGCATAATAGAATAATATAATTAGGTTTTACTCTTTGTTCGATTGAATGAGAAAAAGTACTGTTTCCAAAGATATACTGTTATGGCGCAACTGAGTAATATAATATTGTACCGGTTTAGGTTCTTGTGAATATTGACATCGATATTTTGCAAATTTACACTCTCGGGGCATAATAGAACAATATAATTAGGTTTTACTCTTTGTTCGATTGAATTAGAAAAATTACTGCTTCCAAAAATATACTGTTAGGGCGCAACTGAGTAATCTAATGTTGGTCCGGTTTTGGTTCTTGTGAACGTTGGCATTGATACGTTGCTAATATACACTCTCGGGGCATAATAGAACAATATAATTAAGTTTTACTCTTTGTTCGATTGAATGAGGAAAAGTACTGTTTCCAAAGTTATACTGTTAGGGCGCAACTGAGTAGTTTAATGTTGGTCCGGTTTTGGTTCTTGTGAACGTTGGCATGGATACGTTGGCATGGATAAACACTATCGGGGCATAATAGATCAATATAATTAGGTTTTACTCTTTGTTCGATTGAATGAGAAAAAGTACTGTTTCCAAAGTTATACTGTTATGGCGCAACTGAGTAATCTAATATTGTACCGGTTTTGGTTCTTGTGAAAGTTGGAATGGATATGTTGCGAATATACACTCTCGGGGCATAATAGAATAATATATTTAGATTTTACTCTTTGTTTGATTGAATTAGAAAAAGTACTGTTCCAAAAGTTATACTGTTACGGCGCAACTGAGTAGTCTAATGTTGGTCCGGTTTTGGTTCTTGTGAAAGTTGGAATTGATACGTTGCGAATATACACACTCGGGGCGTAATAGAACAATATAATTAGGTTTTACCCTTTGTTCGATTGAATGAGAAAAAGTACTGTTTCCAAAGATATACTGTTAGGGCGCAACTGAGTAGTCTAATGTTGGTACGGTTTTGGTTCTTGTGAACGTTGGCATGGATACGTTGCGAATATACACTCTCGGGGCGTAATAGAACAATATAATTAGGTTTTACTCTTTGTTCGATTGAATGAGAATAAGTACTGTTTCCAAAGTTATACTGTTAGGGCGCAACTGAGTAGTCTAATGTTGGTCCGGTTTTGGTTCTTGTGAACGTTGGAATGGATACGTTGCGAATATACACTCTCGGGGCGTAATAGAACAATATAATTAGGTTTTACGATTTGTTCGATTGAATGAGAAAAAGTACTGCTTCCAAAGATATACTGTTAGGGCGCAACTGAGTAGCCTAATGTTGGTCCGGTTTTGGTTCTTGTTAACGTTGGCATGGATACGTTGCGAATATACACTCTCGGGGCATAATAGAATAATATAATTAGGTTTTACTCTTTGTTCGATTGAATGAGAAAAAGTACTGTTTCCAAAGATATACTGTTATGGCGCAACTGAGTAATCTAATATTGTACCGGTTTTGGTTTTTGTGAATATTGACATCGATATGTCGCAAATTTACACTCTCGGGGCATAATAGAACAATATAATTAGGTTTTACTCTTTGTTCGATTGAATTAGAAAAATTACTGCTTCCAAAAATATACTGTTAGGGCGCAACTGAGTAATCTAATGTTGGTCCGGTTTTGGTTCTTGTGAACGTTGGCATTGATACGTTGCGAATATACACTCTCGGGGCATAATAGAACAATATAATTAGGTTTTACTCTTTGTTCGATTGAATGAGAAAAAGTACTGTTTCAAAAGTTATACTGTTAGGGCGCAACTGAGTAGTCTAATGTTGGTCCGGTTTTGGTTCTTGTGAACGTTGGCACGGATACGTTGCGAATATACACTCTCGGGGCAAAATAGAACAATATAATTAGGTTTTACTCTTTGTTCGATTGAATGAGAAAAAGTACTGCTTCCAAAGATATACTGTTAGGGCGCAACTGAGTAATCTAATGTTGGTCCGGTTTTGGTTCTTTTGAACGTTGGCATGGATACGTTGCGAATATACACTCTCGGGGCATAATAGAACAATATAATTAGGTTTTACTCTTTGTTCGATTGAATGAGAAAAAGTACTGCTTCCAAAGATATACTGTTAGGGCGCAACTGAGTAGTCTAATGTTGGTCCGGTTTTGGTTCTTGTGAACGTTGGCATGGATACGTTGCGAATATACACTCTCGGGGCATAATAGAATAATATAATTAAGTTTTACTCTTTGTTCGATTGAATGAGAAAAAGTACTTCTTCCAAAGATATACTTTTAGGGCGCAACTGAGTAGTCTAATGTTGGTCCGGTTTTGGTTCTTGTGAACGTTGGCATGGATACGTTGTGAATATACACTCTCGGGCATAATAGAATAATATAATTAGGTTTTACTCTTTGTTCGATTGAATGAGAAAAAGTCTTTCCAAAGATATACTGTTAGGGCGCAACCGAGTATTCTAATGTTGGTCCGGTTTTGGTTCTTGTGAACGTTGGCATGGATACGTTGCAAATTTACACTCTCGGGGCGTAATAGAACAATATAATTAGGTTTTACTCTTTGTTCGATTGAATGAGAAAAATCGCTTCCAAAGATATCGTTAGGGGGCAACCGAGTAGCCTAATGTTGGTCGGTTTTGGTTCTTGTGAACGCCGACATGGATACGTTGCGAATATACACTCTCGGATCTAATAGAACAATATAACTAGGTTTTACTCTTTGTTCGATTGAATGAGAAAAAGTACTGTTTCCAAAGATATACTGTTGTGCGCAACTTAGTAATCTAATGTTGGTCCGGTTTTGGTTCTTGTGAACGTTGGCATGGATACGTTGCGAATATACACTCTCGGGGCAAAATAGAACAATATAATTAGGTTTTACTCTTTGTTCGATTGAATGAGAAAAAGTACTGTTTCCAAAGTTATACTGTTATGGCACAACTTAGTAATCTAATATTGTACCGGTTTTGGTTCTTGTGAACATTGACATCGATACGTTGCAAATTTACACTCTCGGGGCATAATGGAACAATATAATTAGGTTTTACTCTTTGTTTGATTGAATGAGAAAAAGTACTGTTTCCAAAGTTATACTGTTACGGCGCAACTGAGTAGTCTAATGTTTGTCCGGTTTTGGTTCTTGTGAACGTTGGAATGGATACGTTGCGAATATACACTCTCGGGGCGTAATAGAACAATATAATTAGGTTTTACTCTTTGTTCGATTGAATGAGAAAAAGTACTGATTCCAAAGTTATACTGTTAGGGCGCAACTGAGTAATCTAATGTTGGTCCGGTTTTGGTTCTTGTGAACGTTGGAATTGATACGTTGCGAATATACACTCTCGGGGCGTAATAGAACAATATAATTAGGTTTTACTCTTTGTTCGATTGAATGAGAAAAAATACTGCTTCCAAAGATATACTGTTAGGGCGCAACTGAGTAATCTAATGTTGGTCCGGTTTTGGTTCTTGTGAACGTTGGCATGGATACGTTGCGAATATACACTCTCGAGGCGTAATAGAACAATATAATTAGGTTTTACTCTTTGTTCGATTGAATGAGAAAAAGTACTGTTCCCAAAGTTATACTGTTATGGCGCAACTGAGTAGTCTAATGTAGGTCCGGTTTTGGTTCTTGTGAACGTTGGAATGGATACGTTGCGAATATACACTCTCGGAGCGTGATAGAACAATATAATTAGGTTTTACGAATTGTTCGATTGAATGAGAAAAAGTACTGCTTCCAAAGATATACTGTTAGGGCGCAACTGAGTAGCCTAATATTGGACCGGTTTTGGTTCTTGTGAACGTTGGCATGGATACGTTGCGAATATACACTCTCGGGGCATAATAGAACAATATAATTAGGTTTTACTCTTTGTTCGATTGAATGAGAAAAATACGCTTCCAAAGATATACCGTTAGGCGCAACCGAGTAATCTAATGTTGGTCGGTTTGGTTCTTGTGAACGTTGGCATGGATACGTTGCGAATATACACTCTCGGGCAAAAGAGAACAATATAATTAGGTTTTACTCTTTGTTTGATTGATCGAGAAAAGTCGTTCCCAAAGTTATACTGTTATGGCGCAACTGAGTAATCTAATATTGTACCGGTTTTGGTTCTTGTGAACGTTGGAATGGATACGTTGCGAATATACACTCTCGGGGCGTAATAGAACAATATAATTAGGTTTTACGATTTGTTCGATTGAATGAGAAAAAGTACTGCTTCCAAAGATATACTGTTAGGGCGCAACTGAGTAGCCTAATGTTGGTCCGGTTTTGGTTCTTGTTAACGTTGGCATGGATACGTTGCGAATATACACTCTCGGGATCTAATAGAACAATATAACTAGGTTTTACTCTTTGTTCGATTGAATGAGAAAAGTATCGTTTCCCAAGATTTACTTTTGGGCGCAACTTAGTAATCTAATGTTGGTCCGGTTTAGGTTCTTGTGAACGTTGGCATCGATACGTTGCGAATATACACTCTCGGGGCATAATAGAACAATATAATCAGGTTTTACTCTTTGTTCGATTGAATGAGAAAAAGTACTGTTTCCAAAGTTATACTGTTAGGGCGCCAATGAGTAGTCTATTGTTGGTCCGGTTTTGGTACTTGTGAACGTTGGCATGGATACATTGCAAATATACACTCTCGGGGCATAATAGAACAATATAATTAGGTTTTACTCTTTGTTCGATTGAATGAGAAAAGTATCTTGTTTCCAATGTTATACTGTTATGGCGCAACTCAGTAATCTAATGTTGTACCGGTTTTGGTTCTTGTGAACATTGACATCGATACGTTGCAAATTTACACTCTCGCGGCATAATGGAACAATATAATTACGTTTTACTTTTTGCTCGATTGAATGAGAAAAAGTACTGCTTCCAAAGATATACTGTTAGGGCGCAACTGAGTATTCTAATGTTGGTCCGGTTTTGGTTCTTGTGAACGTTGGCATGGATACGTTGCGAATATACACTCTCGGGGCATAATAGAACAATATAATTAGGTTTTACTCTTTGTTCGATTGAGTGAGAAAAAGTACTGTTTCCAAAGTTATATTGTTATGGCACAACTTAGTAATCTAATATTGTACCGGTTTTGGTTCTTGGGAACATTGACATCGATACGTTGCAAATTTACACTCTCGGGGCATAATGGAACAATATAATTAGGTTTTACTCTTTGTTTGATTGAATGAAAAGTCTTTGTTCCCAAAGTTATCTTATAGAACCGAGTAGTCTAATGTTGGTCGGTTTTTGTTCTTGTGAACGTTGGAATGGATACGTTGCGAATATACACTCTCGGGGCGTAATAGAACAATATAATTAGGTTTTACTCTTTGTTCGATTGAATGAGAAAAAGTACTGCTTCCAAAGATATACTGTTAGGGCGCAACTGAGTAATCTAATGTTGGTCCGGTTTTGGTTCTTGTGAACGTTGGAATTGATACGTTGCGAATATACACTCTCGGGGCGTAATAGAACAATATAATTAGGTTTTACTCTTTGTTCGATTGAATGAGAAAAAATACTGCTTCCAAAGATATACTGTTAGGGCGCAACTGAGTAATCTAATGTTGGTCCGGTTTTGGTTCTTGTGAACGTTGGCATGGATACGTTGCGAATATACACTCTCGGGCAAAAGAGAACAATATAATTAGGTTTTACTCTTTGTTTGATTGATCGAGAAAAGTACTGTTCCCAAAGTTATACCGTTATGGCGCAACCGAGTAGTCTAATGTAGGTCCTGGTTTGGTTCTTGTGAACGTTGGAATGGATACGTTGCGAATATACACTCTCGGGCGTAATAGAACAATATAATTAGGTTTTACGATTTGTTCGATTGAATGAGAAAAAATCTGCTTCCAAAGATATACCGTTAGGGCGCAACGAGTAATCTAATGTTGGTCCGGTTTTGGTTCTTGTGAACGTTGGAATTGATACGTTGCGAATATACACTCTCGTAATAGAACAATATAATTAGGTTTTACTCTTTGTTCGATTGAATGAGAAAAAATACTGCTTCCAAAGATATACTGTTAGGGCGCAACTGAGTAATCTAATGTTGGTCCGGTTTTGGTTCTTGTGAACGTTGGCATGGATACGTTGCGAATATACACTCTCGGGGCAAAAGAGAACAATATAATTAGGTTTTACTCTTTGTTTGATTGACTGAGAAAAAGTACTGTTCCCAAAGTTATACTGTTATGGCGCAACTGAGTAGTCTAATGTTGGTCTGGTTTTGGTTCTTGTGAACGTTGGAATGGATACGTTGCGAATATACACTCTCGGGGCGTAATAGAACAATATAATTAGGTTTTACGATTTGTTCGATTGAATGAGAAAAAGTACTGCTTCCAAAGATATACTGTTAGGGCGCAACTGAGTAGCCTAATGTTGGTCCGGTTTTGGTTCTTGTTAACGTTGGCATGGATACGTTGCGAATATACACTCTCGGGCATAATAGAATAATATAATTAGGTTTTACTCTTTGTTCGATTGAATGAGAAAAATCGTTTCCAAAGATATCGTTATGGCGCAATCGAGTAATATAATATTGTAGGTTTAGGTTCTTGTGAATATTGACATCGATATTTTGCAAATTTACACTCTCGGGCATAATAGAACAATATAATTAGGTTTTACTCTTTGTTCGATTGAATTAGAAAAATTATCGCTTCCAAAAATATACTTGTTAGGCGCAACTGAGTAATCTAATGTTGGACCGGCTTTGGTTCTTGTGAACGTTGGCATTGATACGTTGCGAATATACACTCTCGGGGCATAATAGAACAATATAATTAGGTTTTACTCTTTGATCGATTGAATGAGGAAAAATCGTTTCCAAAGTTATACTGTTAGGGCGCAACTGAGTAGTCTAATGTTGGTCCGGTTTTGGTTCTTGTGAACGTTGGCATGGATACGTTGGCATGGATATACACTATCGGGGCATAATAGATCAATGTAATTAGGTTTTACTCTTTGTTCGATTGAATGAGAAAAAGTACTGTTTCCAAAGTTATACTGTTATGGCGCAACTGAGTAATCTAATATTGTACCGGTTTTGGTTCTTGTGAAAGTTGGAATGGATATGTTGCGAATATACACTCTCGGGGCATAATAGAACAATATAATTAGGTTTTACTCTTTGTTCGATTGAATGAGAAAAAGTACTGTTTCCAAAGTTATACTGTTAGGGCGCAACTGAGTAGTCTAATGTTGGTCCGGTTTTGGTTCTTGTGAACGTTGGCATGGATACGTTGCGAATATACACACTCGGGGCGTAATAGAACAATATAATTAGGTTTTACTCTTTGTTCGATTGAATGAGAAAAAGTACTGTTTCCAAAGATATACTGTTAGGGCGCAACTGAGTAATCTAATGTTGGTCCGGTTTTGGTTCTTGTGAACGTTGGCATGGATACGTTGCGAATATACACTCTCGGGGCAAAACAGAACAATATAATTAGGTTTTACTCTTTGTTTGTTTGAATGAGAAAAAGTACTGTTTCCAAAGTTATACTGTTATGGCGCAACTGAGTAGTCTAATGTTGGTCCGGTTTTGGTTCTTGTGAACGTTGGAATGGATACGTTGCGAATATACACTCTCGGGGCGTAATAGAACAATATAATTAGGTTTTACGATTTGTTCGATTGAATGAGAAAAAGTACTGCTTCCAAAGATATACTGTTAGGGCGCAACTAAGTAGTCTAATGTTGGTCCGGTTTTGGTTCTTGTTAACGTTGGCGTGGATACGTTGCGAATATACACTCTCGGGGCATAATAGAACAATATAATTAGGTTTTACTCTTTGTTCGATTGAATGAGAAAAAGTACTGTTTCCAAAGATATCTCATATGGCGCAACCGAGTAATCTAATATTGTACCGGTTTTGGTTCTTGTGAATATTGACATCGATATGTTGCAAATTTACACTCTCGGGGCATAATAGAACAATATAATTAGGTTTTACTCTTTGTTCGATTGAATTAGAAAAATTACTGCTTCCAAAAATATACTGTTAGGGCGCAACTGAGTAATCTAATGTTGGTCCGGTTTTGGTTCTTGTGAACGTTGGCATTGATACGTTGCGAATATACACTCTCGGGGCATAATAGAACAATATAATTAAGTTTTACTCTTTGTTCGATTGAATGAGGAAAAGTACTGTTTCCAAAGTTATACTGTTAGGGCGCAACTGAGTAGTCTAATGTTGGTCCGGTTTTTGGTTCTTGTGAACGTTGGCATGGATACGTTGGCATGGATATACACTATCGGGGCATAATAGATCGATATAATTAGGTTTTACTCTTTGTTCGATTGAATGAGAAAAAGTACTGTTTCCAAAGTTATACTGTTATGGCGCAACTGAGTAATCTAATATTGTACCGGTTTTGGTTCTTGTGAAAGTTGGAATGGATATGTTGCGAATATACACTCTCGGGGCATAATAGAATAATATAATTAGATTTTACTCTTTGTTTGATTGAATGAGAAAAAGTACTGTTCCCAAAGTTATACTGTTACGGCGCAACTGAGTAGTCTAATGTTGGTCCGGTTTTGGTTCTTGTGAACGATGGAATTGATACGTTGCGAATATACACACTCGGGGCGTAATAGAACAATATAATTAGGTTTTACCCTTTGTTCGATTGAATGAGAAAAAATACTGTTTCCAAAGTTATACTGTTATGGCACAACTTAGTAATCTAATGTTGGTCCGGTTTTGGTTCTTGTTAACGTTGGCGTGGATACGTTGCGAATATACACTCTCGGGGCATAATAGAATAATATAATTAGGTTTTACTCTTTGTTCGATTGAATGAGAAAAAGTACTGTTTCCAAAGATATACTGTTATGGCGCAACTGAGTAATCTAATATTGTACCGGTTTTGGTTCTTGTGAATATTGACATCGATATGTTGCAAATTTACACTCTCGGGGCATAATAGAACAATATAATTAGGTTTTACTCTTTGTTCGATTGAATTAGAAAAATTACTGCTTCCAAAAATTTACTGTTAGGGCGCAACTGAGTAATCTAATGTTGGTCCGGTTTTGGTTCTTGTGAACGTTGGCATTGATACGTTGCGAATATACACTCTCGGGGCGTAATAGAACAATATAATTAAGTTTTACTCTTAGTTCGATTGAATGAGAAAAAGTACTGTTTCCAATGTTATACTGTTAGGGCGCAACTGAGTAGTCTAATGTTGGTCCGGTTTTGGTTCTTGTGAACGTTGGCATGGATACGTTGCGAATATACACTCTCGGGGCAAAATAGAACAATATAATTAGGTTTTACTCTTTGTTCGATTGAATGAGAAAAAGTACTGCTTCCAAAGATATCGTTAGGGCGCAACTGACTAATCTAATGTTGGTCCGGTTTTGGTTCTTTTGAACGTTGGCATGGATACGTTGCGAATATACACTCTCAGGGCATAATAGAACAATATAATTAGGTTTTACTCTTTTTCGATTGAATGAGAAAAAGTACTGTTTCCAAAGATATACTGTTAGGGCGCAACTGAGTAGTCTAATGTTGGTCCGGTTTTGGTTCTTGTGAACGTTGGCATGGATACGTTGTGAATATACACTCTCGGGGCATAATAGAATAATGTAATTAAGTTTTACTCTTTGTTCGATTGAATGAGAAAAAGTACTGCTTCCAAAGATATACTTTTAGGGCGCAACTGAGTAGTCTAATGTTGGTCCGGTTTTGGTTCTTGTGAACGTTGGCATGGATACGTTGTGAATATACACTCTCGGGCATAATAGAATAATATAATTAGGTTTTACTCTTTGTTCGATTGAATGAGAAAAAGTACTGCTTCCAAAGATATACTTTTAGGGCGCAACTGAGTAGTCTAATGTTGGTCCGGTTTTGGTTCTTGTGAACGTTGGCATGGATACGTTGTGAATATACACTCTCGGGGTATAATAGAATAATATAATTAGGTTTTACTCTTTGTCGATTGAATGAGAAAAAGTACTGCTTCCAAAGATATACTGTTAGGGGGCAACTGAGTAGCCTAATGTTGGTCCGGTTTTGGTTCTTGTGAACGCTGACATGGATACGTTGCGAATATACACTCTCGGGATCTAATAGAACAATATAACTAGGTTTTACTCTTTGTTCGATTGAATGAGAAAAAGTACTGTTTCCCAAGATATACTGTTGGGCGCAACTTAGTAATCTAATGTTGGTCCGGTTTAGGTTCTTGTGAACGTTGGCATCGATACGTTGCGAATATACACTCTCGGGGCATAATAGAACAATATATTCAGGTTTTACTCTTTGTTCGATTGAATGAGAAAAAGTACTATTTCCAAAGTTATACTGTTAGGGCGCCAATGAGTAGTGTATTGTTGGTCCGGTTTTGGTACTTGTGAACGTTGGCATGGATACATTGCAAATATACACTCTCGGGGCATAATAGAACAATATAATTAGGTTTTACTCTTTGTTCGATTGAATGAGAAAAAGTACTGTTTCCAATGTTATACTGTTATGGCGCAACTCAGTAATCTAATGTTGTACCGGTTTTGGTTCTTGTGAACATTGACATCGATACGTTGCAAATTTACACTCTCGGGGCATAATGGAACAATATAATTACGTTTTACTCTTTGTTCGATTGAATGAGAAAAAGTACTGCTTCAAAAGATATACTGTTAGGGCACAACTGAGTAATGTAATGTTGGTACGGTTTTAGTTATTGTGAACGTTGGCATGGATACGTTGGGAATATACACTCTCGGGGCATAATAGAACAATATAATTAGGTTTTACTCTTTGTTCGATTGAATGAGAAAAAGTACTGTTTCCAAAGTTATACTGTTATGGCACAACTTAGTAATCTAATATTGTACCGGTTTTGGTTCTTGTGAACATTGACATCGATACGTTGCAAATTTACACTCTCGGGGCATAATGGAACAATATAATTAGGTTTTACTCTTTGTTTGATTGAATGAGAAAAGGTACTGTTCCCAAAGTTATACTGTTACGGCGCAACTGAGTAGTCTAATGTTGGTCCGGTTTTGGTTCTTGTGAACGTTGGAATGGATACGTTGCGAATATACACTCTCGGGGCGTAATAGAACAATATAATTAGGTTTTACTCTTTGTTCGATTGAACGAGAAAAAGTACTGTTTCCAAAGATATACTGTTAGGGCGCAACTGAGTAATCTAATGTTGGTCCGGTTTTGGTTCTTGTGAACGTTGGCATGGATACGTTGCGAATATACATTCTCGGCGCAAAATAGAACAATGTAATTAGGTTTTACTCTTTGTTCGATTGAATGAGAAAAACTACTGTTTCCAAAGATATACTGTTAGGGCGCAACTGAGTAGTCTAATGTTGGTCCGATTTTGGTTCTTGTGAACGTTGGCATGGATACGTTGCGAATATACACTCTCGGGGCATAATAGAACAATATAATTAGGTTTTACACTTTGTTCGATTGAATGAGAAAAAGTACTGTTTCCAAAGTTATACTGTTATGGCGCAACTGAGTAATCTAATATTGTACCGGTTTTGGTTCTTGTGAAAGTTGGAATGGATATGTTGCGAATATACACTCTCATAATAGAACAAAATAATTAGGTTTTACTCTTTGTTCGATTGAATGAGAAAAAGTACAGTTTCCAAAGTTATACTGTTACGGCGCAACTGAGTAGTCTAATGTTGGTCCGGTTTTGGTTCTTGTGAACGTTGGAATTGATACGTTGCGAATATACACTCTCGGGGCGTAATAGAACAATATAATTAGGTTTTACTCTTTGTTCGATTGAATGAGAAAAATACTGGCTCCAAAGATATACCGTTAGGCGCAATCGAGTAGTCTAATGTTGGTCCGGTTTGGTTCTTGTGAACGTTGGCATGGATACGTTGCGAATATACACTCTGGGGCAAAAGAGAACAATATAATTAGGTTTTACTCTTTGTTTGATGGATCGAGAAAAGTACTGTTCCCAAAGTTATACCGTTATGGCGCAACCGAGTAGTCTAATGTTGGTCGGTTTGGTTCTTGTGAACGTTGGAATGGATACGTTGCGAATATACACTCTCGGGCGTAATAGAACTATATAATTAGGTTTTACGATTTGTTCGATTGAATGAGAAAAAGTACTGCTTCCAAAGATATACTGTTAGGGCGCAACTGAGTAGCCTAATGTTGTTCCGGTTTTGGTTCTTGTTAACGTTGACAACGATACGTTGCCAATATACACTCTCGGGGCATAATAGAATTATATAATTAGGTTTCACTCTTTGTTCGGTTGAATGAGAAAAGTCGTTTCCAAAGATATACCGTTATGGCGCAACCGAGTAATATAATATTGTACCTGCTTTTGGTTCTTGTGAATATTGACATCGATATTTTGCAAATTTACACTCTCGGGGCATAATAGAACAATATAATTAGGTTTTACTCTTTGTTCGATTGAATTAGAAAAATTACTGCTTCCAAAAATATACTGTTAGGGCGCAACTGAGTAATCTAATGTTGGTCCGGTTTTGGTTCTTGTGAACGTTGGCATTGATACGTTGCGAATATACACTCTCGGGGCAAAATAGAACAATATAATTAGGTTTTACTCTTTGTTCGATTGAATGAGGAAAAGTTCTGTTTCCAAAGTTATACTGTTAGGGCGCAACTGAGTAGTCTAATGTTGGTCCGGTTTTGGTTCTTGTGAACGTTGGCATGGATACCTTGGCATGGATATACACTATCGGGGCATAATAGATCAATATAATTAGGTTTTACTCTTTGTTCGATTGAATGAGAAAAAGTACTGTTTCCAAAGTTATACTGTTATGGCGCAACTGAGTAATCTAATATTGTACCGGTTTTGGTTCTTGTGAAAGTTGGAATGGATATGTTGCGAATATACACTCTCGGGGCATAATAGAACAATATAATTAGGTTTTACTCTTTGTTTGATTGAATGATAAAAAGTACTGTTTCCAAAGTTATACTGTTACGGCGCAACTGAGTAGTCTAATGTTGGTCCGGTTTTGGTTCTTGTGAACGTTGGAATGGATACGTTGCGAATATACACTCTCGGGACGTAATAGAACAATATAATTAGGTTTTACTCTTTGTTCGATTGAAGGAGAAAAAGTAATGATTCCAAAGATATATTGTTAGGGCGCTCTGAGTAATCTAATGTTGGTCCGGTTTTGGTTCTTGTGAACGTTGGCATGGATACGTTGCGAATATACACTCTCGGGGCGTAATAGAACAATATAATTAGGTTTTACTCTTTGTTCGATTGAATGAGAAAAAGTACAGTTTCCAAAGTTATACTGTTAGGGCGCAACTGAGTAGTCTAATGTTGGTCCGGTTTTGGTTCTTGTGAACATTGGAATGGATACGTTGCGAATATACACTCTCGGGGCGTAATAGAACAATATAATTAGGTTTTACGATTTGTTCGATTGAATGAGAAAAAGTACTGCTTCCAAAGATATACTGTTAGGGCGCAACTGAGTAGCCTAATGTTGGTCCGGTTTTTGTTCTTGTTAACGTTGGCATGGATACGTTGCGAATATACATTCTCGGCGCAAAATAGAACAATGTAATTAGGTTTTACTCTTTGTTCGATTGAATGAGAAAAACTCGTTTCCAAAGATATACCGTTAGGCGCAACGAGTAGTCTAATGTTGGTCCGATTTTGGTTCTTGTGAACGTTGGCATGGATACGTTGCGAATATACACTCTCGGGCATAATAGATCAATATAATTAGGTTTTACTCTTTGTTCGATTGAATGAGAAAAAGTACTGTTTCCAAAGTTATACTGTTATGGCGCAACTGAGTAATCTAATATTGTACCGGTTTTGGTTCTTGTGAAAGTTGGAATGGATATGTTGCGAATATACACTCTCGGGGCATAATAGAATAATATAATTAGATTTTACTCTTTGTTTGATTGAATGAGAAAAAGTACTGTTTCCAAAGTTATACTGTTAGGGCGCAACTGAGTAGTCTAATGTTGGTCCGGTTTTGGTTCTTGTGAACGTTGGCATGGATACGTTGCGAATATACACTCTGGGGGCGTAATAGAACAATATAATTAGGTTTTACTCTTTGTTCGATTGAATGAGAAAAATACTGCTTCCAAAGTTATACTGTTAGGGCGCAACTGAGTAGTCTAATGTTGGTCCGGTTTTGGTTCTTGTGAACGTTGGCATGGATACGTTGCGAATATACACTCTCGGGGCAAAAGAGAACAATATAATTAGGTTTTACTCTTTGTTTGATTGACTGAGAAAAAGTACTGTTCCCAAAGTTATACTGTTATGGCGCAACTGAGTAGTCTAATGTTGGTCCGGTTTTGGTTCTTGTGAACGTTGGAATGGATACGTTGCGAATATACACTCTCGGGGCGTAATAGAACAATATAATTAGGTTTTACTCTTTGTTCGATTGAATGAGAAAAAGTACTGTTTCCAAAGATATACTGTTAGGGCGCAACTGAGTAGCCTAATGTTGGTCCGGTTTTGGTTCTTGTTAACGTTGGCATGGATACGTTGCGAATATACACTCTCGGGGCATAATAGAATTATATAATTAGGTTTTACTCTTTGTTCGATTGAATGAGAAAAAGTACTGTTTCCAAAGATATACTGTTATGGCGCAACTGAGTAATATAATATTGTACCGGTTTTGGTTCTTGTGAATATTGACATCGATATTTTGCAAATTTACACTCTCGGGGCATAATAGAACAATATAATTAGGTTTTACTCTTTGTTCGATTGAATTAGAAAAATTACTGCTTCCAAAAATATACTGTTAGGGCGCAACTGAGTAATCTAATGTTGGTCCGGTTTTGGTTCTTGTGAACGTTGGCATTGATACGTTGCGAATATACACTCTCGGGGCATAATAGAACAATATAATTAAGTTTTACTCTTTGTTCGATTGAATGAGGAAAAGTACTGTTTCCAAAGTTATACTGTTAGGGCGCAACTGAGTAGTCTAATGTTGGTCCGGTTTTGGTTCTTGTGAACGTTGGCATGGATACCTTGGCATGGATATACACTATCGGGGCATAATAGATCAATATAATTAGGTTTTACTCTTTGTTCGATTGAATGAGAAAAAGTACTGTTTCCAAAGTTATACTGTTATGGCGCAACTGAGTAATCTAATATTGTACCGGTTTTGGTTCTTGTGAAAGTTGGAATGGATATGTTGCGAATATACACTCTCGGGGCATAATAGAATAATATAATTAGATTTTACTCTTTGTTTGATTGAATGAGAAAAAGTACTGTTTCCAAAGTTATACTGTTAGGGCGCAACTGAGTAGTCTAATGTTGGTCCGGTTTTGGTTCTTGTGAACGTTGGAATTGATACGTTGCGAATATACACACTCGGGGCGTAATAGAACAATATAATTAGGTTTTACTCTTTGTTCGATTGAAGGAGAAAAAAATACTGCTTCCAAAGATATACTGTTAGGGCGCAACTGAGTAATCTAATGTTGGTCCGGTTTTGGTTCTTGTGAACGTTGGCATGGATACGTTGCGAATATACACTCTCGGGGCAAAAGAGAACAATATAATTAGGTTTTACTCTTTGTTTGATTGACTGAGAAAAAGTACTGTTCCCAAAGTTATACTGTTATGGCGCAACTGAGTAGTCTAATGTTGGTCCGGTTTTGGTTCTTGTGAACGTTGGAATGGATACGTTGCGAATATACACTCTCGGGGCGTGATAGAACAATATAATTAGGTTTTACGATTTGTTCGATTGAATGAGAAAAAGTACTGCTTCCAAAGATATACTGTTAGGGCGCAACTGAGTAGCCTAATGTTGGTCCGGTTTTTGTTCTTGTTAACGTTGGCATGGATACGTTGCGAATATACACTCTCGGGGCATAATAGAATAATATAATTAGGTTTTACTCTTTGTTCGATTGAATGAGAAAAAGTACGTTTCCAAAGATATCTTTGTTATGGCGCAACCGAGTAATATAATATTGTACGGTTTTGGTTCTTGTGAATATTGACATCGATACGTTGCAAATTTACACTCTCGGGGCATAATAGAACAATATAATTAGGTTTTACTCTTTGTTCGATTGAATTAGAAAAATTACTGCTTCCAAAAATATACTGTTAGGGCGCAACTGAGTAATCTAATGTTGGTCCGGTTTTGGTTCTTGTGAACGTTGGCATTGATACGTTGCGAATATACACTCTCGGGGCATAATAGAACAATATAATTAAGTTTTACTCTTTGTTCGATTGAATGAGGAAAAGTACTGTTTCCAAAGTTATACTGTTAGGGCGCAACTGAGTAGTCTAATGTTGGTCCGGTTTTGGTTCTTGTGAACGTTGGCATGGATACCTTGGCATGGATATACACTATCGGGGCATAATAGAACAATATAATTAGGTTTTACTCTTTGTTCGATTGAATGAGAAAAAGTACTGTTTCCAAAGTTATACTGTTATGGCGCAACTGAGTAATCTAATATTGTACCGGTTTTGGTTCTTGTGAACGTTGGAATGGATATGTTGCGAATATACACTCTCGGGGCATAATAGAATAATATAATTAGATTTTACTCTTTGTTTGATTGAATGAGAAAAAGTACTGTTCCCAAAGTTATACTGTTACGGCGCAACTGAGTAGTCTAATGTTGGTCCGGTTTTGGATCTTGTGAACGTTGGCATTGATACGTTGCGAATATACACTCTCGGGGCATAATAGAACAATATAATTAAGTTTTACTCTTTGTTCGATTGAATGAGGAAAAGTACTGTTTCCAAAGTTATACTGTTAGGGCGCAACTGAGTAGTCTAATGTTGGTCCGGTTTTGGTTCTTGTGAACGTTGGCACGGATACGTTGCGAATATACACTCTCGGGGCAAAATAGAACAATATAATTAGGTTTTACTCTTTGTTCGATTGAATGAGAAAAAGTACGCTTCCAAAGATATCCGTTAGGGCGCAACCGGGTAATCTAATGTTGGTCCCGGTTTTGGTTCTTCTGAACGTTGGCATGGATACGTTGCGAATATACACTCTCGGGGCATAATAGAACAATATAATTAGGTTTTACTCTTTTTCGATTGAATGAGAAAAAGTACAGCTTCCAAAGATATACTTTTAGGGCGCAACCTGAGTAGTCTAATGTTGGTCCGGTTTTGGTTCTTGTGAACGTTGGCATGGATACGTTGTGAATATACACTCTCGGGCATAATAGAATAATATAATTAGGTTTTACTCTTTGTTCGATTGAATGAGAAAAAGTACTGCTTCCAAAGATATACTTTTAGGGCGCAACTGAGTAGTCTAATGTTGGTCCGGTTTTGGTTCTTGTGAACGTTGGCATGGATACGTTGTGAATATACACTCTCGGGCATAATAGAATAATATAATTAGGTTTTACTCTTTGTTCGATTGAAAGAGAAAAAGTACTGCTTCCAAAGTTATACTTTTAGGGCGCAACTGAGTAGTCTAATGTTGGTCCGGTTTTGGTTCTTGTGAAAGTTGGCATGGATACGTTGCGAATATACACTCTCGGGGCGTAATAGAACAATATAATTAGGTTTTACTCTTTGTTCGATTGAATGAGAAAAAGTACTGCTTCCAAAGATATACTGTCAAGGGGCAACTGAGTAGCCTAATGTTGGTCCGGTTTTGGTTCTTGTGAACGCTGACATGGATACGTTGCGAATATACACTCTCGGGGCATAATAGAACAATATAATTAGGTTTTACTCTTTGTTCGATTGAATGAGAAAAGTACTGTTTCCCAAGATATACTGTTAGGGCGCAACTGAGTAATCTAATGTTGGTCCGGTTTAGGTTCTTGTGAACGTTGGCATCGATACGTTGCGAATATACACTCTCGGGGCATAATAGAATAATATAATCAGGTTTTACTCTTTGTTCGATTGAATGAGAAAAAGTACTATTTCCAAAGTTATACTGTTAGGGCGCCAATGAGTAGTGTATTGTTGGTCCGGTTTTGGTACTTGTGAACGTTGGCATGGATACATTGAACACTCTCGGGGCATAATAGAACAATATAATTAGGTTTTACTCTTTGTTCGATTGAATGAGAAAAAGTACTGTTTCCAATGTTATACTGTTATGGCGCAACTCAGTAATCTAATGTTTTACCAGTTTTGGTTCTTGTGAACATTGACATCGATACGTTGCAAATTTACACTCTCGGGGCATAATGGAACAATATAATTACGTTTTACTCTTTGTTCGATTGAATGAGAAAAAGTACTGCTTCCAAAGATATACTGTTAGGGCGCAACTGAGTAATCTAATGTTGGTCCGGTTTTGGTTCTTGTGAACGTTGGCATGGATACGTTGCGAATATACACTCTCGGGGCAAAATAGAACAATATAATTAGGTTTTACTCTTTGTTCGATTGAATGAGAAAAAGTACTGTTTCCAAAGTTATACTGTTCGCACAACTTAGTAATCTAATATTGTACGGTTTTGGTTCTTGTGAACATTGACATCGATACGTTGCAAATTTACACTCTCGGGCATAATGGAACAATATAATTAGGTTTTACTCTTTGTTTGATTGAATGAGAAAAGGTTCCCAAAGTTATATCACATTACGTTAACTGAGTAGTCTAATGTTGGTCCGGTTTTGGTTCTTGTGAACGTTGGAATGGATACGTTGCGAATATACACTCACGGGGCGTAATAGAACAATATAATTAGGTTTTACTCTTTGTTCGATTGAATGAGAAAAAGTACTGCTTCCAAAGATATACTGTTAGGGCGCAACTGAGTAATCTAATGTTGGTCCGGTTTTGGTTCTTGTGAACGTTGGCATGGATACGTTGCGAATATACATTCTCGGGGCAAAATAGAACAATGTAATTAGGTTTTACTCTTTGTTCGATTGAATGAGAAAAAGTACTGTTTCCAAAGATATACTGTTAGGGCGCAACTGAGTAGTCTAATGTTGGTCCGATTTTGGTTCTTGTGAACGTTGGCATGCATACGTTGCCATAATATACACTCTCGGGCATAATAGAAAATATAA